>QNTS01014781.1:4907-16710 GCA_003317085.1 Hucho hucho
TGGTTCAGTCAGTCCCACAGTAAGACAGGACAGATCTCAGCTCTTGGATCAGTCAGTCCCACAGTCAGACAGGACAGATCTCAGCTCTTGGATCAGTCAGTCCCACAGTAAGACAGGACAGATCTCAGCTCTTGGATCAGTCAGTCCCACAGTCAGACGGGACAGATCTCAGCTCTTGGTTCAGTCAGTCCCACAGTAAGACAGAACAGATCTCAGTTCTTGGACCAGTCAGTCCCACAGTCAGATGGGACAGATCTCAGCTCTTGGTTCAGTCAGTCCCACAGTCAGACAGGTCAGATCTCAGCTCTTGGTTCAGTCAGTCCCAGGTTAGACAACCAGTTGGTGGGGATTGAGTTGAAAAAGCAGGAAGGACCAGCGACTCCAGGTATCTTCCCCTAACCCCAGACCTAGGATCAGATGACCTAATGCTAACACTAACCAGTGTTGAATTTTTTTGTCCTAGCACTACACAGCTGATTCAAATAATCAACTTATTAGGCCTTTGATTTCAAATCAGGTGTCTTGAGTGCTAGGGCAACAACTAAGATGTGCACCTCTTGGGGTCACCAGGACCAAGATTGAGAAATACTGTTCTAGGGGATGACAACTAATCTGACTCTGTATCAGTGGTAGAGTAGGTAGAAACTGCACCTAACCACTGACACAGGGTCAGTTAGTTATACTGAACAAAAATATAAACGCAACATGCAACAATTTCAATGACTTTACTGAGTTACAGTTCATATAAGCAAATCAGTCAATTGAAATATATTAATTAGGCCCTAATCTATGGAATTCACATGACTGGGCAGGGGCGCAGCCACGGGTGGGACTGGAAGGACATAGGTCCACCCACTTGGGAGGCAGGCCTAGCCAATCAGAATTAGTTTTTCCCCACAAAAAGGCTTTATTACACAGTTTCATCTGCTGTCCAGGTGGCTGGCCTCAAACGATCCCGCAGGTAAAGAAGCCGGATGTGGAGGTCCTGGGCTCGTGTGGATACACGTGGTCTGCGGTTGTGAGGCCGGCTGGACGTACTGCCAAATCCTCTAAAACGATGTTGAGGGCAGCTTATGGTAGAGAAATTAACATGAAATTCTCTGGCAACAGTTCTGGTGGACATTCCTGCAGTCATCATGCCAATTGCACACTCCCTCAAAACCTGAGACATCTGTGGCATTGTGTTGTGTGACAAAACTGAACATTTTTGGGCCTTTTATTGTGCCCAGCACAAGGTGCATCTGTGTAATGATCATGCTGTTTAATTAACTTCTTGATATGCCACACCTGTCATGTTATCGTGGCAAAGGAGAAATGCTCACTAACACATTTGTGCACAAAATTTGAGAGAAATAAGCTTTGTGCGTATGGAACATTTCTGGAATCATTTATTTCATCTCATGAAACATGGGACCAACACTTTACATGTTGCGTTTATATTTTTGTTCAGTATATTTCATCCCCCTAATGGTTAAAGTTAGCATTATGGATTGGGTAATCTGACCCTAGATCTGTGGTTAAGGATAACGTCTACCCACTCCAAAAAGAAAACACAGGTAGAAGGTCAGAGAGGTGTGGCCAGACACAGGTCAGAAGTTAGTAAAAGGGTGAGGCCTCCATGACAGTGGGTCTCTCTGAGACAGAGGAGGAGACGCTACCACCCTACAAAAAGAAAGAGATTAAGGGAAGAGAGGAGGAAAGAATGGAGGGAATGAAGTAAAAGGAAACTGAGTGAGAACAAGGGAGGGATGAACAGGTGAAAAGAAGAAGAAATGGTGGGCAGGAATAAAGAGCAGGGAAAGACTCCCAATAGGCTTGTTCACCAGAGATCCTAAATAATAGATAATACCATGCTAAACCCTTACACTAACCTCACCCCTAACCTTCAGACTGCTAAACCCTTACACTAACCTCACCCCTAACCTTATGACTGCTAAACCCTTACACTAACCTCACCCCTAACCTTCAGACTGCTAAACCCTTACACTAACCTCACCCCTAACCTTATGACTGCTAAACCCTTACACTAACCTCACCCCTAACCCTATGACTGCTAAACCCTTACACTAACCTCACCCCTAACCTTCAGACTGCTAAACCTTTACCTCACCCCTAACCTTCAGACTGCTAAACCTTGACCTCACCCCTAACCTTCAGACTGCTAAACCTTTACCTCACCCCTAACCTTCAGACTGCTAAACCTTGACCTCACCCCTAACCTTCAGACTGCTAAACCTTTACCTCACCCCTAACCTTCAGACTGCTAAACCCTTACCTCACCCCTAACCTTCAGACTGCTAAACTCTTACCTCACCCCTAACCTCTAGACTGGTTAGACTCATCTTGCCTTGCTCACTGGCCTTACTAATATCTTCCATATACCTGTCATGTGTACCGGGATGTACCTTGTGTGTGTCTATCTGCTTACCCTGTCTTGTGAACATTCCACTTTGAGAAATTACTTATTTGGAAAAACATCAAAATAGTAATGTACTCACATTGCTGGCTGGGGTCGGAGTCGACGGTGGTCATCTTGACGTAATTGGTTGGGAACAGACCGGTGATCCCATTGACCTCTCCTTTCCACCAATCGGGGTCGTTCTTGTCGAACACACTGATCAGCTGACCTTTGGAGAAGCTCATCTCATCTTCGTTGGCTGCTTTGTAGTCGTACATGGCAATGACCTGACACACTGGAGGAGAGAGAGAGCAAGAGAAGGGGGAGAATGAGGTGTGAGGCAGTGGAGGCTGGTGGGAGGAGCTATAGGAGGACGGGCTCATTGTAATGGCTGGAATGGAATAAATGGAACGAAATCAAACGTGGTTTTCATATGTTTGATACCGTTCCATTTATTCCATTCCAGCCATTACAATGAGCCGTCCTCCTATAGCTCCTCCCACCAGCCTCCTTGTAAACTATACATTCACTTTTCTTACCTACTAAAGGTGTGTGTTTCCTGTGTGTGTATGTGTATGTTACCTGGTAGAGGTGCTGGTGTGGACTTGCCGCTGTTGGATCCCAGCATTTTGACATGTGAGGCAGGAAACCAACCTTTTTGACGCTTCTTTCCCCGCGCCTTAGAGAGAGATCAGTCAATCAGTCAACCATTTAACCAAATGTATCAATCTAAGGCTTCGTTTAGACAGGCAGCCCAATTTTGATATTTTTTTCCACTAATTGGTCTTTTGACCAATCAGATCATCTCTGAAAAATATCTGATGTGAAAAAATATGATCTGATTGGTCAAAAGACCAATTAGTGAAAACAATATCAGAATTGGGCTGCCTGCACAGGAAACCTAATTCTGATATTTTTCCACTAATCAGTCTTTTTGACCAATCAGATCAGATCTTAATTCAATAACTGTGAATCAACACAGCCAAAATCATATTGCCTTATTTCATTAGAGTCTAAAACAACCATTAATCAATCAATCAGCCAACCTGCAGTTCTCCGAGCAACCAGCCGGAGGAATTCCTGCTGAGGATGAGGATGAGCTGTCCTGGTGCCAGGCTGAGCTGTCCTGTTCCTGTGGCCGTGTAGGCAGTGCTCACCTGGGCTATCTCTGCGCAAACACACACGCACACACACACACACACACACACAAAAACACAAACACGTAGGGAGTAACATCAGATTTAGAGGAAGTGTTGAAAGGAAAAGGAGTGTGAATATACATTTCTCCAGTTGACTTACCTGGCTTCTTCCCAGGCTGTCCTGGCTTCCCTGAGCTGCTGGATGTCTGAAACAACAAGTTAGAGTACTTAGGTCAGATACAAGTTAAAGTCAAGGACATGTGTGTGTGTGTCTTACGTCGGTCTCTTTGGGTTTGACGTAGTTGGAAGGGAACACTCCAGTGCGGTCTCCAATGCCTCCGCTCCACCACTCTCCCTCTCTCTGGGTCACCAGGATCACATCACCCTCTCTAAATGTCAGGTCGCCAGGCTCTGGGCTCTCATAGGTATACAGCGCCACGTACTCTGATTGGTGAGACAAAACATCACCTCTCAGAGAGACATTCTGATTGGATGATACAAACCATGACTTCTCAGAGAGACATTCTTATTGGATGATACAAACCATGACATCTCAGAGAGACATTCTTATTGGATGATACAAACCATGACCTCTCAGAGAGACATTCTTATTGGATGACACAATTCACTACAGAGTCATGGACATTACCGTCTGAGAAGGCAGAGAGAGGGCGGGCGAGAGGGAGGGCGGGCGAGCGAGCGAGAGGGCGGGCGAGAGAGATAGGGCGGGCGAGAGAGAGGGCGAGAGAACGCGTGAGAGAGAGAGGGCGAGGGCGAAAGAGAGGGAGAGAAGAGAGAGAGAGAGAAGAGAGAGAGACAGAGAGAGACAGAGAGAGAGAGAGAGAGAGAGAGAAAGAGAGAGAGAGTGAGAGAGAGAGTACCTTCCTGTTGAGCAGCATCTGAGGCCTCCACTTCATCTGGGGGAGAATACGTCAGGCTGAGACAAGACAAATGACATTAATAAAACATGACTGAATTCCTTCACACTGTGTGTGTGTGTGTGTGTGTGTGTGTGTGTGTGTGTGTGTGTGTGTGTGTGTGTGTGTGTGTGTGTGTGTGGTGTGTACGTGTGTGTGCATATGTGTGTATTTACGCAGTGGTGTTGTCATTGTCTCCCAGGAGTGTGACGTATGTTTTGGGGAACCAGCCCTGAACCCCGTTGACCTCCCCCAGCCACCAGCTGTCCTGCTGCTCCAGCACCCGGATCACATCCTCCTTACTGAAGTTCAGATGGCTCTCTGTCTTAGCCGTCCACGAACACAGAGCCTGGGCCTGCAGGTTACCCACCACCTAGAGCAAGAGAAGGAAGGATGGAGGGAGAGAGAAAGAGGGTGATGGAGGGAGATGAGATTGAGAGAGAGAAAGTGAGAGGTAGATAGCAGAAGGACAGGAGACACATTCAAATTGGGATATTGTTGGTAATAAAACAATACATTTTCACTCATGGATTAAAAAGTAATAGATCGGTGTAATCACGGCCACATTCCTAACCCCAGTCGTTTCCTTTTTAAATCCATGAGGAGAGTGAACCAGTGAAATCAGAGAAGACATGAGGAAGAATCTTTGCCTGTCAACTGAATTCCACTGCTAGTTGGAGTGGTGTTTGACCAGAGCGTTGTGGAGGGGTAGTCAGGATACAGGAATCAGTCTAGTCCGGTAGCACCATGATCTGTGTGCGGTGTTACGATCACGCTTGTAGGCGATGTCATGGCGACGTTAAGCTCATACGCAGAAGCACGTCATCGGGTTTAACGGTTGTCTCGCGCCTGTCTGCACATGTGCAGGTCATCAAATCAAAAGACACTCCTTCAATATAAAAGTTGTTTTTGACAAAAATGAAAAGGAAGTTGGGGTTTTAACATATTCAACTACTTGAGACATCGGCTCAGATCTAGGTTGTGCCTTTAGTGATGTTTCACTTCTCTCATTGATTAATAGTTGTTTTAGACTATAATGGGGGGGCAGGTAGCCTAGTGGTTAGAGCGTTGGGCCAGTAGCTGAAAGGTTGCTGGATCGAATCCCTGACCTGACAAGGTAAACATCTGTCGTTCTGCCCCTGAACAAGGCAGTTAACCCACTGTTCCCCGGTAGGCCGTCACTGTAAATAAGAATTTGTACTTAACTGACTTGCCTGGTTAAATAAAGGTTAAATTTAAAAAAAATTATAATAATAAAAAATATATATATATATATATCTCTCTCATTGACTTCTCTAACCTCTAACCCCGGGCTGGTCTGCTTCGCAAGCATTCCCGGATGTCGTGCAATGTTGCGCCTCTGGATTTAGAAACTGTGGTGGAGCCATCAATCTCCATACTGGCCATTTTGACCACCTACTCATTCCTAGCTTCAACTGGCTCCTCCCACTCCTCCTCTACCTGTATCTGTTCCGAGGGGGTGGGGTGAGGGGCGTGTGTTGGCGTGAAGGCGGAGTTCTGTCCTGTTGACATGGAAGCATCTCCCCCGGGTTTCCTGGAAGACATGAAGGGTCAGAGGTCATGAACAGTAGCAGTACAGTATTGACATTATTCACCAATGTGAGCAATGTGTCATCTGGGTTGAGGAAAGGCTACACGCTCCACACCCATGACAAATACCTATGGCTAGAAACGGTGTGTGTGTGCGTGACTATGTGTATCTATATGTGTGCGTGTGTATGGTGTGTATGGGTGTGACTATGTGTATCTATATGTGTGCGTGTGTATGGGTGTGTGTGTGTGTGTGTGTGCGTGTGTGTGCGTGTGTATGGTGTGTATGGGTGTGTGTGTGTGTATATATTATCCAACCTACCCAGTGTTGTTGAGGGTGGAGAGCTGTGGTCTGAGGGCCTGTTTAGCAGCATAAACAGCAGTAGAAGCACCAGCAGTGGTAGTTGTAGTAACAGTAGCAGGTATCTCTGATTTGGCCTGTCTCTCTACATAACTCTCTGGGAACCAGCCCATCTTCCCCTGACGACTCCCGTACAGCCAACCCTGCTCTCGCTCCGTACTCTCATCCACCTAGACACACACAAACCGATGAATGGGCAAACAACGGTCAGACAACAGAGAAGCAGAGTGTAGAATTAAATCCAGAATTAAATTGTCATCTGTATGGTTCTTACCTCGATGACCTCATCGGCTTCAAAGCTGAGTTCTTCCAGGTTGCGAGCGGTGAAAGGGTAGAGCGCCCGGAAGGAAGTGAGCGTCGCAGACTTCCTGTGCTCTGTGGCCTGTGGTTGCAGACCGCCTGGAACAGCCAATCACACAACAACACCTCATGACATCACCTCAGTTAACATATTAAAATATAATAATCTCAAATGACACCCTTTTGATCAGAGCAACCATGTGGCTATTAGTTTTACATATCCTAATAAAGGTTTAATAGAGGTAATGAATAAATACAACAGTTTAATAGTCTAGCGGTTCCTCCTTACCTTTCCTCTCCTCGAGTCCTCCAAGAAGGGCTGACAGTTTGTCATGGATGTCTGTCTTCCCTGCATGCCGCTGCTGCCGCAACACCGCCTCTTCCTCCTCTCTCCTCCTCCTCTCCTCCTCCTCCAGCTTCCTCTCTTCTTCCTCCTGCTGCCTCCTCCTCTCCTCATCCTTCCTCTTCCTCTCCTCCACTCTCTTCTTGTCCTCCTCACACCTCTTGCTCTCCACCTCTTCCTGTCTTCTCTTCTCTTCCTCCCTCTCCTCCTCTAACCTCTTCCTCTCCTTTTCCTCCTGTCTTCTCCTCTCCTCCTCCCTCCTCTTCCTGCTCTCTTCCTCCTGTCTTCTCATTTCCTCCTGTCTCCTCCTCTCCTCCTCCGCTCTGCTTTCTCGTTCTACCTTTTCTTTAGCAGCTAAGAGGTGGGCTTTTGTCTCCTTCTCCTCCTCCTCTCTCAGTTTGGCCTCTCTCTCTTCCTGCAGCCTCCTCCGTTTCTCTTCCTCCTCTCTCTGAAGCTTCTCCTGCCACTGACGCTCCTTCTGCAGCTTAATACGCCTGGGGAGAGCGGGAGGGAGGGAGAGAAGGAGAGAGAGAGAGAGAGAGTTAGAGAGAGAGAGGAGAGACAGAGAAAGAGAGAGACAGAGAGAAAGAGAGAGACAGAGAGAAAGAGAGAAAGAGAGAGAGATATGGAAAAGACAGACAGGCCTATGTCAAAGACCAGATAATGCTTGAGCATGTCTGTGTGTTCGGCAGAGGGGAGAGCTGTTCACCTTTTGGCCTCCTCCTCCTCTCTCCTCTCCTCCTCCTCCCTCCTTTTCCTCTCCTCCTCCTCCCTCCTCCTCTTCCTCTCCTCCTGCTCTCTCTGTCTCTCCAGTTCTCTCCCTTTGTCCTCTTTGATGCTCTGTAGTTTATCCAGAGCCGACTGCTGCTTCCGCTGGCTCTCTCTCAGTTCCTGATGTTACCACATCAAAAAGAGGGCACATTTCATCACATACTAACACGGTCACACATTCAGAATCAGAACACGATCTATTACATTTACACTTCAGTCATTTATGAACTGGTAACAGCAGAGGATCTGAAACAGATCCCAATCAAAGGCAGTTATTTATCTTATAACTTGTCCTTGTGGTAAAAATTATGTGGGTAAAACAAAGCGCAAATTAAAAGTACGTATCTCGGAGCATCGTAGCACCATTAGGTGTAAAAACTTGACTTACCCAGTTGCAGCCCATTTTTTGGAAGCAAACCACTGGATTTCGTCTCTGCGTTATATTGGCATTGAACATGTCACCCTCCCTAGGAGAGGGGGTGACCTCGACAATTTATTGTTAAAACGAGAGGCTGCCTGGATCTTTAATTTAAAGACCCTCGCTCCCTTCGGTCTCAACATAGACTTTGATCTGAAACCATTCTTGTGATTATTGTGACTTTGCCATTGTGATTGTTTGTAGGATTATGTAGCCTAAATCGAATCTATGATCGTATGCTATCCATTTGTTCTTTGTATGTTCTTTGTATGCCATTTTAATATCTCAGAATTAACCAATGATATTAGGCCACACTTGGCCATGATTACAGACACCTGTGTGTGTCCTTTGACACTATATAAACGAGTCACCCCGCAGTGTTTGTGATTATACCCTGATGAAGACAGCTTGTCTGTCGAAACGTTGGACATAAAATATTTTTTGCATCTGAGCTCCTAGAGTGTGCGGCTCTTCTTTATTTTCAAGTTTTCCACTCCGCTAGCCAGCACCTCGCCTATATAGGTGTGCGTTTCTTTTTCTTCTAAACAGCAGAGGATCTAACAGGATGGCACAGCAAGCACTGGGATGAGAGGGTTGGACAACTCAGAGAAGAGTGGTTTAGACACAAAGAGAGAGTGAAGAAAATAGTGAGAGAGAAATATATTATGTACAGTACTGTACCAGTCAGAACTTTGGACACACCTACTCATTCAAGGGTTTTTCTTTATTTTTACATTGTAGAATAATAGTGAAGACATCAAAACTATGAAAAAACACTATGGAATATTGTAGTAACCAAAAAATGTGTTAAACAAATCAAAATATATTTTATGTTTGAGATTCTTCAAAGTAGCCACCTTTTGCCTTGATGACAGCTTTGCACACTCTTGGCATTCTCTAAACCAGCTTCATGAGGTAGTCACCTGGAATGTATTTCAATTAACAGGTGTGCCTTGTTAAAAGTTAATTTGTAGAATTTGTTTCCTTCTTAATGCGTTTGAGCCAATCAGTTGTGTTGTGACAAGACACAGGAGGGGTGGTATACAGAAGACAGCCCTATTTGGTAAAAGACCAAGTCCATATTATGGCAAGAACAGCTCAAATAAGCAAAGAGAAACGACAGTCCATCATTACTTTAAGACATGAAGGTCAGTCAATCCAGAACATTTCTTAAAGTGCAGTCGCAAAAACCATCAAGCGCTATGAAGAAACTGTCTCTCATGAGGACCGCCACAGGAAAGGAAGACCCAGAGTTACCTCTGCTGCAGAGGATACGTTCATTAGCGTTACCAGCCTCAGAAATTGCAGCGCAAATAAATTCTTCACAGAGTTCAAGTAACAGACACATCTCAACATCAACTGTTCAGAGAAGACTGTGTGAATCAGGCCTTCATGGTCAAATTGCTGCAAAGAAACCACTACTAAAGGACACCAATAAGAAGAAGAGACTTGCTTGGGCCAAGAAACACGAACAATGGACATTAGAATGGTGGAAATCTGTCCTTTCGTCTGATGAGTCCAAATTTGAGATTTTTGGTTCCAACCGCCGTGTCTTTGTGAGACGCAGAGTAGGTGAACGGATGATCTCCGAATGTGTGGTTCCCACCGTGAAGCATGGAGGAGGAGGTGTGGGCGTGTGAGGGTGCTTTGCTGGTGACACTGTCAGTGATTTATTTAGAATTCAAGGCACACTTAACCAGCATGGCTACCACAGCATTCTGCAGCGATACGCAATCCCATCTGGTTTGCGCTTAGTGGGACTATCATTTGTTTTTCAACAGGACAACGACCCAACACACCTCCAGGCTGTGTAAGGGCTATTTGACCAAGGAGAGTGATGGAGTGCTGCATCAGATAACCTGGCCTCCACAATCACCCGAATTCAACCCAATTGAGATGGTTTGGGATGAGTTGGACTGCAGAGTGAAGGAAAAACAGCCAACAAAAGTGCTCAGCATATGTGGGAACTCCTTCAAGACTGTTGGAAAAGCCTTCCAGGTGAATCTGATTGAGAGAATGCCGAGAGTGTGCAAAGCTGTCATCAAGGCAAAGGGTGGCTATTTGAAGAATCTCGAATATAAAATATATTTTGATTTGTTTAACACTTTTTTGGTTACTACATGATTCCATATGTGTTATTTCATAGTTTTGATGTCTTCACTATTATTCTAAAATGTAGAAAAACTCTTGAATGAGTAGGTGTCCAAACTTTTGACTGGTACTGTATATAATATAAGAGAGAGAGACAAAGAGAGAGAGGCACACAGAGAGTGAGAGAGAGAGATGCAGACAGAGAGAGAGAGGCAGACAGAGAGAGAGGCAGACAGAGAGACAGAGAGAGGCAGACAGAGAGACAGACAGAGAGAGAGAGAGAGAGAGAGAGAGAGAGAGAGAGAGAGAGAGAGAGAGAGAGAGAGAGAGAGAGAGAGAGAGAGAGAGAGAGAGAGAGAGAGAGAGAGAGAGAGAGAGAGAGAGAGAGAGAGAGAGAGAGGCAGACAGAGAGAGAGGCAGAGAGAAATATAGGTAGAGAGAGAGAACCTTTAGGAGGTAGAAGAGGTTACTCAGGCAGTTGAATAGAGAGAGGAAACCCTGTAGCAGACAGTCATCAGCATCCCCATACTGCAGTAAGACAGGCCAGGAGAAAGGGAGGAGGGAGGAAGGGAAGGCAGGAGGGATTAGAAAGGAATGGGTCAGACAGAGAGCGATGGAGGAGACAGAGGGAAGGGGAATAGGATGGAGAGAGAGAGGAAGACAAGGAGGAGAAAAAAGGCCAGCGCTTCAGTAGCAGGTTAGACACACAGAGAGACAAGCAGAAGATCACACTGGTTATCAATCATATGAGGCAAACAAATTACTGAATCATTCCAGCCCTTTCTCATATCATTCACATTAACAATCAATCTCCAACCTTGTTCCTGGAGAGCTACCATCCTGTAGGTTTTCACTCCAACCCGGTTCCTGGAGAGCTACCGTCCTGTAGGTTTTCAAAAACTACAGGAGGGTAGCTCTCCAGGAACCGGGTTGGAGTGAAAACCTACAGGAGGGTAGCTCTCCAGGAACCGGGTTGGAGTGAAAACCTACAGGAGGGTAGCTCTCCAGGAACCGGGTTGGAGTGAAAACCTACAGGAGGGTAGCTCTCCAAGAACCGGGTTGGAGTGAAAACCTACAGGAGGGTAGCTCTCCAGGAACGGGGTTGGAGTGAAAACCTACAGGAGGGTAGCTCTCCAGGAACCGAGTTGGAGTGAAAACCTACAGGAGGGTATCTCTCCAGGAACCGAGTTGGAGTGAAAACCTACAGGAGGGTAGCTCTCCAGGAACCGGGTTAGAGTGAAAACCTACAGGAGGGTAGCTATCCAGGAACCGGGTTGGAGTGAAAACCTACAGGAGGGTAGCTCTCCAGGAACCGGGTTGGAAAGCTCTGTCATATATTCCCTTTAATACAGGTAGACTGTTATACTTCAACATTTTACCACAACGTTTGAGCGAGTGACTCGAGTGAGTGTTAAAATGAACTGAGACGTGGGTGTAGACAACCAGCGGAGCTGTACTGGTCTGTACGTACCTGTACGGGTGTAGACAACCAGCGGAGCTGTACTGGTCTGTAC
>QNTS01014819.1:6792-19676 GCA_003317085.1 Hucho hucho
CTGATACTACTGGTCCCAGTCTGTCTCTAATACTACTGGTCCCAGTCTGTCCCTGATAGTACTGATCTCAGTCTGTCTCTAATTCAACTGGTCCTAATCTGTCCCTGATACTACTGGTCCCAGTCTGTCCCTGATACTACTGGTCCCAGTCTGTCCCTGATACTACTGCTTCCAGTCTGTATCTGATGCTACTGCTCCCAGTCTGTCTCTAATACTACTGGTCCCAGTCTGTCCCTGATACTACTGATCTCAGTCTGTCTCTAATTCAACTGGTCCTAATCTGTCCCTGATACTACTGGTCCCAGTCTGTCCCTGATACTACTGGCCCCAGTCTGTCCCCGATACTACTGGTCCCAGTCTGTCCCTGATACTACTGGTCCCAGTCTGTCCCTGATACTACTGCTCCCAGTCTTTCCCTAATACTACTGGTCCCAGTCTGTCTCTAATACTACTGGTCCCAGTCTGTCTCTTATACTACTGGTCCCAGTCTGTCCCTGATATTACTGGTCCCAGATATTACTAGCCCAGTCTCCTCTAGCCCATAATTAACTTATGAGTTCTTGGAGATGTACGCTAATTGTGGCTAATCGTCACTAATGGTTTGGTTCACTTGCTAGTCCATCTGCTCGATGCTGACAGCATAGATAAAGGGTAAATAGTGTTGGGAATCTAAACAAGATGGAGGAAGAGGGCCAGTGATGGGAAACTGTGTTTTCTCCTTCACTCTCTGCTGATACTCTCTCTCTCTCTCTCTCTCTCTCTCTCTGTCTCTCTCTCTCTCTCTCTGTCTCTACCTCTTTCTCTCTCTCTCGCTCTCTCTCTCTCTCTCTCCGTCTCTCTCTCTCTCTCCGTCTCTCTCTCTCTCTCTCTCTCTCTCTCTCTCTCTCTCTGTCTCTCTCTCTGTCTCTCTCTCTGTCTCTCTGTCTCTCTTTGACTCTCTCTCTCTTTGTCTGTCTCTCTCTCTCTCTCTCTCTCTCTCTCTCTCTGTCTCAGTCTCTCTCTCTGTCTCTCTCTCTCTCTGTCTTGCTCTCTCCCTCTCAACTGAAGTCAATGGGCTGTATTGGCACAGCCAAAGCAAGTTTTTAATAAACAACAAACAAATATAAACAGAAATGAACAGTAAACATTACACTCACAAGAGTTTCAACAGAACAGAGACATTTCAAATGTTATTTTGACAATGGGAGAAAAATAAATAAATAAACATATATATATATATATATAAACTCAGCAAAAAAAGAAGCGTCCCTTTTTCAGGAGCCTGTCTTTCAAATATAATTCGTAAAAATCCAAATAACTTTACAGATCTTCATTGCAAAGGGTTTAAACACTGTTTCCCATGCTTGTTCAATGAACCATAAAAAAATTAATGAACATGCACCTTTGACACTAACAGCTTACAGGAGGTAGGCAATTAAGGTCACAGTTATGAAAACTTAGGACACTAAAGAGGCCTTCCTACTGACTCTGAAAAACACCAAAAGAAAGATGCCTAGGGTCCCTGCTCATCTGCGTGAACGTGCCCTAGGCATGCTGCAAGGAGGCATACGGACTGCAGATGTGGCCAGGGCAATAAATTGCAATGTCCGTACTGTGAGATGCCTAAGACAGCACTACAGGGAGACAGGACGGACAGCTGATCGTCCTTGCAGTGGCAGACCACGTGTAACAACACCTGCACAGGATCGGTACACCCGAACATCACACCTGCGGGACAGGTACAGGATGGCAACAACAACTGCCCGAGTTACACCAGAAACGCACAATCTCTCCATCAGTGCTCAGACTGTCCGCAATAGGCTGAGAGAGGCCGGACTGAGGGATTTTAGGCCTGTTGTAAGGCAGGTCCTCACCAGACATCACCGGCAACAACGTCGCCTATGGGCACAAACCCACCGCCGCTGGACCAGACAGGACTGGCAAAAAGTGCTCTTCACTGACGAGTCGCGGTTTTGTCTCACCAGGGGTGATGGTAGGATTCGTGTTTATCGTTGTTTATCGGAGTGGGATCGATTTGGAGGTGGAGGGTCCGTCATGGTCTGGGGCAGTGTGTCACAGCATCATCGGACTGAGCTTGTTGTCATTGCAGGCAATCTCAGCACTGTGCGTTACAGGGAAGACATCCTCCTCCCTCATGTGGTACCCTTCCTGCAGGCTCATCCTGACATGACCCTCCAGCATGACAATGCCACCAGCCATACTGCTCGTTCTGTGCGTGATTTCCTGCAAGACAGGAATGTCAGTGTTCTGCCATGGCCAGCGAAAAGCCTGGATCTCAATCCCATTGAGCACGTCTGGGACCTGTTGGATCGGAGGGTGAGGGCTAGGGTCATTCCCTAACATCTAGCATCTAACAGCAAGAACTGGCAAATCTGGTGCAGTCCATGAGGAGGAGATGCACTGCAATACTTAACTTCTTAGGGAGCGGCTGCATAGGTGACGGTTTTGGAGAGTCTGGCGTGCCGAAAGTAAAATGCATGCCACTCAGGCCCAGAAAATAGGATATGCATATAATTAGTACTATTGGATAGGAAACACTCTGAAGTTTCAAAGAGTGTTAAAATAATGTACGTGAGTATAACAGAACTGATATAGCAGGCGAAAACCCGAGGAAAATCCATCCGGATTTGCAGGTTTTTTTGTAAATGAGCATCTTCTCCATTGTGCCTATTGCATACAACTTTAAGTAGGACTGAGACTGCAGTACCTATGGCTTCCACTAGATGTCAACAGTCTATATACAAAGTCTGGGAATTCTAGCAGTGACCAGAACAGATAGGAACAGGAAATTGTCAGGCGACCACTTTTGTAAACAAGGTTTGACACGCGCGAGATTGTGAACGCACACCACTTTATTTTTCTTTCCTATCGTTCACGTTATCGTCCGGTTGAAATATTACAGCAAATATACCCAAAAGGATACCTAAGGATACATTAAAAATGATGTTTGATTTGTTTGTAGAAAGTGTATAGGTATAATTTGAACGTGTTATCTTCACGGTTCAATGGGCGACTCAACAGTGGATTTTATGATCATAACGCGCCAACCAAACGGAGATTTATGGATATAATAAATGACTTTTTCTAACAAAAGAAGCATGGATTGTCTTCGTTGGACACTTGGGAAGCCCTCAGCAAAGGTAAGCGATTTTATATTAGCGATTTTATGCATTTTGTGAGACCCGTGTTGGGTTATGGATTTATGCTAATGCATAAATATTAGAGGTGCTACCCTCAAACAATCAAATGTTGTTCTTTCGCCGTAAAGCCTTTTTGAAATCTGACAATGCTGTGATATTGCCAAGAAGCAGAGCTTTTGATGACTATGCAACACTTGCATTTCACCGGGTAGTGTCGGGAGTGGGTCCCCACCACTCCGTAAGTAGTTAATGCAGCTGGTGGCCACACCAGATACTGTCAGTTACTTTTGATTTTTTTTACCCCCCCTTTGTTCAGGGACATTATTAATAATAATTCCAGTTCTGTTAGTCACATGTCTGTGGAACTTGTTCAGGGTATGTCTCAGTTGTTGAATCTTGTTATGTTCATACAAATATTTACACATGTTAAATTAAACGTTAAGTTTTCTGAAAATAAGTTAGAGGACGTTTCTTTTTTTGCTGAGTTTGTGCTCCACTGTGGCAACAAATCTTGCTGCTGTGAACATTGTCGTATTTCACCTAGTAGATAGTTGATATTACTGGTCCCAGTCTGTCAGATAGTTGATGGGAGTTGATCAACATTTGACTTGCTTTAGAATTCTTTGTGGGTCTGTGCAATCATTGGGAAATATGTCTCTCTAATATTGTCAAAAACATTGGCAGGAAGTTAGGAAGTGCAGCTCAGTTTCCACCTCATTTTGTGGGCAGTGGGCACATAGCAGGATATTGACCTCATCCCGTCAGTCGAGGATGCCTGGTCGTTCTTTAAAAGCAACTTCCTCACCATCTTAAATAAGCATGCCCCTTTCAAAAAATTTAGAACTAAGAACAGATACAGCCCTTGGTTCACTCCAGACCTGACTGTCCTTGACCAGCACAAAAACATCTGACTGCTAGAGCATCGAATAGTCCCCGCGATATGCAACTGTTCAGGGAAGTCAGGAACCAATACACGCAGTCAGTCAGGAAAGCAAAGGCTAGCTTTTTCAAACAGAAATTTGCATCCTGTAGCTCTAACTCCAAAAATGTATAGGATGCTGTCAAGTCCATGGAGAACAATAGCACCTCCTCCCAGCTTCCCACTGCACTGAGGCTATGTAACACGGTCACCACTGATAAATCCATGATAATCGAAAATTTCAACAAGCATTTCTCTACGGCTTGCCATGCTTTCCTCCTGGCTACCCCAACTCCGGCCAACAGCTCTCCCCCCCCCCCCCTCGCAGCTACTTGTCCGAGCCTCCCCATCTTCTCCTTCACCCAAATCCAGATAGCAGATGTTCAAAAAGAGCTGCAAAACCTGGACCCGTACAAAACAGCTGGGCTAGACAATCTGGACCCTCTCTTTCTAACACTATCAGCTGCCATTGTTGCAACTCCTGTTACCAGTCTGCTCAACCTCTCTTTGGTGTCGTCCGAGATCCCTAAAGTTTGGAAAGCTGCCGTGGTCGTCCCCCTCTTCAAATGGGGTGACACTCTAGACCCAAATAGTTATTGACCTATATCCATCCTGCCCTGCCTCGATAAAGTCTTCGAAAGCCAAGTTAACAAACAGATCACTGACCACTTCGAATCCCACCGTACCTTCTCCGCTGTGCAATCCGGTTTCCGAGCTGGTCACGGGTGCACCTCAGCCACACTCAAGGTAATAAACGATATCATAACCACCATTGATAAAAGACAGTACTGTGCAGCCGTCTTCATCGACCTGGCCAAGGCTTTCGACTCTGTCAATCACCATATTCTTATCGGCAGACTCAATAGCCTTGGTTTCTCAGATGACTGCCTCGCCTGGTTCACCAACTACTTTGCAGACAGAGTTCAGTGTGTTAAATCGGAGGGCCTGTTGTCCAGACCTCTGGCAGTCTCTATGGGGGTTCCACAGGGTTCAATTCTCGGGCCGACTCTCTTCTCTGTATATATCAACGATGTCGCTCTTGCTGCTGGTGATTCCCTGATCCACCTCTATGCAGACGACACCATTCTGTATACTTCTGGCCCTTCTTTGGACACTGTGTTAACTAACCTCCAAACGAGCTTCAATGCCATACAACACTCCTTCCGTGGCCTCCAACTGCTCTTAAACGCTAGTAAAACCAAATGCATGCTTTTCAACCGTTCGCTGCCTGCACCAGCCTGCCCGACTAGCATCACTACCCTGGACGGCTCTGACCTAGAATATGTGGACAACTACAAATACCTAGGTGTCTGGCTAGACTGTAAACTCTCCTTCCAGACTCACATTAAACATCTCCAATCCAAAATCAAATCTAGAATCGTCTTTCTATCTCGCAACAAAGCCTCCTTCACTCACGCCGCCAAACTTGCCCTAGAAAAACTGACTATACTACCGATCCTCGACTTCGGCGATGTCATCTACAAAATAGCTTCCAATACTCTACTCAGCAAACTGGATGCAGTCTATCACAGTGCCATCTGTTTTGTCACCAAAGCCCTATATACTACCCACCACTGCGACCTGTATGCTCTAGTCGGCTGGCCCTCGCTACATACTCGTCGCCAGACCCACTGGCTCCAGGTCATCTACAAGTCCCTGCTAGGTAAAGCCCCGCCTTATCTCAGCTCGCTGGTAACCATAGCAGCACCCACCTGTAGCACTCGCTCCAGCAGGTATATCTCACTGGTCACCCCCAAAAGTCAATTCCACCTTTGGCCGCCTTTCCTTCCAGTTCTCTGTGGACAATGACTGGAATGAATGATCACTGAAACTGGATACACTTATCTCCCTCACTAGCTTTAAGCACCAGCTGTCAGAGCAGCTCACAGATCACTGCACCTGTACATAGCCTATCTCTAAATAGCCCAACCAACTACCTCATACCCTACCATATTTATTTATTTATCTTGCTCCTTTGCACCCCAGTATTTCTACTTTGCACATTCATCTACTGCACATCTACCATTCCAGTGTTTAATTGCTATATTGTAATTACTTCGCCACCATGGCCTATTTATTGCCTTACGTTCCTTATCTTACCTCATTTGCACACATTGTATATAGATTTGTTTTTCTACTGTATTATTGACTCTATGTTTGTTTACTCCATGTGTTGTTGTATGTGTCAAACTGCTTTGCTTTATCTTGGCCAGGTCGCAGTTGTAAATGAGAACTTGTTCTCAACTTGCCTACCTGGTTAAATAAAGGTGAAATAAAATAAATAAATAAAATAGCCTGTCTTCTCTTGAGAGCCGGGTCTGCCTACAGCGACCGCTCTCAATATCAAGGCAATTTTTGGGGTATTTTATTAGGATCCCCTTTAGCTGTTGCACAAGCAGCAGCTACTCTTCCTGGGGTCCAACACAGAACATGAAATATGACATAATACAGAACATTAATAGACAAGGACAGCTCAAGTAAAGAACTACATACATTTTTTTTAAAGGCACACGTAGCCTACATATCAAGCCTACATATCAATGCATACACACAAACTATCTGGGTCAAATAAAGGGAGAGGCGTTGCTTTATCTGTTGTTTGAAACCAGGTTTGCTGTTCATTTGAGCAATATGAGATGGAAGGAAGTTCCATGCAATAAGGACTCTATATAATACTGTATTCTTTCTTGAATTTGTTCTGGATTTGGGGACTGTGAAAAGACCCCTGGTGGCATGTCTGGTGGGGTAAGCGTGTGTGTCAGAGCTGTGTGTAAGTTGACTATGCAAACAATTTGGGATTTTCAACACATTAACGTTTCTTATAAAAAGAAGTGATGCAGACAGTCTCTCCTCAACTCTTAGCCAAGAGAGACTGGCATGCATAGTATTTATATCAGTCCTCTGATTACAATGAAGAGCAAAATGTGCTGGTCTGTTCTGGGCCAGCTGCAGCTTAACTAGGTCTTTCTTAGCAGGACTTGACCACATGGCTGGACAATAATCAAGATTAGACAAAACTAGAGCCTGCAGAACTTGCTTTTTGGAGTGTGGTGTCAAAAAAGCAGAGCCTCTCTTTATTACGGAAAGACCTGTCCCCATCTTTACAACCATTGGATCTATATGTTTTGACCATGACAGTTTACAATCTAAGGTAACGCCAAGTAATTTAATCTCCTCAACTTGTTCAACAGCCACACCATTTATTACCAGATTCAGCTGTCTAGAGCTTAGGGAATGATTTGTACCAAATACAATAATCTTAGTTTTAGAGATGTTCAGGACCAGTTTATTACTGGCCACCTATTCCAAAACTGACTGCAACTCTTTGTTAATTAAGGGTATCAGTGACTTCATTAGCTGTGGTTGATGATGTGTATATGGTTGAATCATCAGCATACATGGATACACATGCTTTGTTTAATGCCAGTGGCAGGTCATTGGTAAAAATAGAAAAGAGTAGAGGGCCTAGACAGCTGCCCTGCGGTACACCACACTTTACATGTTTGACATTAGAGAAGCTTCCATTAAACAAATGTTTCCACAAGCTAGATCCCTGCAATGTCACATTAAATATACATTTTCTGGACTCTCTGTACTAAAACCTAATTAAAGGTAAAGGTATTAGGTAAAGCATTACCTCAAAAATGGAAGAGGCAGGAGGCAGTGGGATGAGCTAGGAGAGCTGGTCTGTTTGTTTGTTTATATAGGATCAAAACTGGAGGAGGAATGAAAATAGCATAAATAGGAAAGTATACCAGCATTGTTGGGAGATCTGGAGAGACCGGGTCAGTCAAGTACTAATATACTAATACTCTTAGTCAAAGTATTGATCTTCAACTCACAATCTGTGGATTCTATTTGATTAGATAGATTCAAATTGTAGGTTAAACATCACAGCATAGTTGAAAGATATATAGAAATCGTAGAAATCCGAAGAGGGTGGTCAGCACAGATAGGTGGGATGGGCTGAGGGAAGCTGAGGGTTGGGATGTGGAATTGGAGACAAGTGGGAGTAGTGTTACTGGGCGTAAGTTTGAATGACACTGAGGGGCAATGTTGTTACATCTCATGCCTGTTTGCCTGAGGCTAATGCCGTGCTGGTGTTTGTACGCATGCACACATGCATTTACACACACTCGCATTCAAACGCACACACGTGCACATACACAGACATATAAATAGTGCCATACATGCACTCAAATGTATTCAGTTGGCTTTGCTATTATGATTTTTGTTGTCCTTGATGTCTGGTTGTTTTCTGTTTTCCTTATTTCCTTATTTATTTTTTATTTCGTTAATTTTGTTGGTTGTTGGTGCATTGGGGGGGGTGTCTTGGGGTGAGTCATTTAGCAGACTCTCTTATCCAGAGACACTACAGTAGGGAGTCATTTAGCACACTCTCTTATCCGGAGACACTACAGTAAGGAGTCACTTAGCAGACTCTCTTATCCGGATACACTACAGTAGGGAGTCATTTAGCAGACTCTCTTATCCAGAGACACTACAGTAGGGAGTCATTTAGCAGACTCTCTTATCCAGAGACACTACAGTAGGGAGTCATTTAGCAGACTCTCTTATCCAGAGACACTACAGTAGGGAGTCATTTAACAGACTCTCTTATCCAGAGATACTACAGTAGTGAGTCATTTAGCAGACTCTCTTATCCAGAGACACTACAGTAGGGAGTCATTTAGCAGACTCTCTTATCCAGAGACACTACAGTAGTGAGTCATTTAGCAGACTCTCCTATCCAGAGCGACTTACAGTTAGTGCATTTATCTTAAGATAGCTAGGTGAGACAACCACATATCACAGGCATAAGCTAGGTTTCCATCCAATTGGTGACAGATGTGAATATTCTAGAATCTGTTTAAATAAAATATGCAATATATGTGCAATTTTCCCACCAGTGGCGTGTTTCCACCAAGCAGACTTGTTGCAGATAAGAATCAGTGCGTGATGATGTAGTGCACACAAAATACACTTTTTCGCTTAAGATTTAATGTACCGAATAGAAATGTAAAGTTCAATGTGTTTCCATCACAAGTTCAACTCTACCGATAGTTTTGTCACAAAAACGGTTGTGTTAAATAGAAAATGTGCCTCCTCTGGTCTTGGCACCTGCTCTCTGGACAACAGCTCGCAGATACGGTGGGTAGTCTATGCGGGTTGTCTTGTCTACACGATGATATTATTATTATGGATAAGAAGGAGAATATTTCTCAGCTGCAGAGAGCAGTGGGAGAAATATGGCTTCAACTTTGTACATTTTGTAGAGGGAGAAGGAAAATATTTTGAATAGGAGCTATGTTGAGAGGAATGGAAACCACATATCATGATTCAGCACGTTGTAGTTAACATGTCTGGTTAGACTGTAAACTCTCCATCCAGACTCACGTTAAGCATCTCCAATCCAAAATTAAATCTAGAATCGGCTTCCTATTTCGCAACAAAGCCTCCTTCACTCATGTTGCCAAACATACCCTCGTAAAAAAGACTATCCTACCGATCCTTGACTTCGGCGATGTCATTTACAAAATAGCCTCCAACACTCGACTCAGCAAACTGGATGGAGTCTATCACAGTGACATCCGTTTTGTCACCAAAGCCCCAGCTTAGTTGGGCCCTGTGATTGATTAGTGTTCTGTCCAGGGGTTGTACTTGTACATAAATCTGCCTCACATTACAGAAACAGGAGACGGGCTCCTTCCCTGAGGGCAGTTCTGGCTCGGACAAGGCTACTTGCTCGGACAAGGCTACTTGGTTGACCTGACCACTACAGTATAAGCAGTTAATTTTTTTGTTAATCAACACCGAAACACGTGATCAGCTCTGACAAAATGGGGCACATGTCCAAAACAAACAAAACTACATTTCATTAAAGTACACAGCCAGAGCTTCAAAATGGTGCATCACTAGTTGAATCGGACCAAATTTTCACAATGTAAACCACTCCTTCACAGTGTGTATTTCATGCTGTGTTTATGACATGGTTTGTGGTGGGAGGGAATGAGATGTCTCAGAGACCCATCAAAGTCTCACTATTTCAGATAAGCATCTGTTTTCTTCTGTTAGGTTGTTTCCAAAATGGCACCTTATTCCCTACATAGTGCACTATTTTCTCCAGAGCTCTAGTCAAAAGTAGTGCACTATATTGGGAACAGGGTGCCATTTGGAGCTCATCCCCTATAGCTCCGGTCCGTCAGCGTAGCTGCAAACCACGTCATCCTCCCATGTCTTGGCTGCAGATGAAACCCCTCTTGGAACAGCATCTCTTGCAATAGATCTGAGAGAGAGAGTGAGTGTGTCCCAAATGCTATTTCCCTATGTAGTGCACTACTTTAGACCCGGGCCCGTAGGGAAAATAAATTCCCCTATTGGGAACAGGGTGCCGTTTGTGACATGACCAGGGAAAGACTGGATGGAATCCTATCAGGGACTTTTTAGAGTGTTCAGAATAACCTGAACGCAGGTCAAACTCATTACTTGTGCTCACACCATATTCTGGCCTCCTTTTAAGGTCATACTGGTCTCTACAAACGTCTTACGGGCTTTTAGAGCAGACAAATAGTATGATATACAGCTTTAGGCCTGGATCAACGTGTCCACATCGTACAAAAAACGTGAGTCATGCTGACTCACCCTGTCTGTTTTCACCCCAAGTAATTTCTCCATAAAGAATACATAGACCCCGGTAATATTCCTTTCACATCAACAATATATACTAAACAAAAATGTAAACACGTGTAAAGTGTTGGTCCCATGTTTTCATGAGATGAAATAAAAGATCCCAGAAATGTTCCATATGCAGAAAATGCTTATTTCTCTCACATTTTGTGCACAAATGTGTTTACATCCCCGTTAGTGAGCATTTCTCCTTTACCAAGATAATCCATCCACCTGACAGTTGTCAGCTGATTAAACAGCATAATCATTACACAGGTGCACCTTGTGCTCTGAACAATAAAAGGCCACTCTAAAATGTGCTGTTTTGTCACACAACACAATGCCACAGATGTCTCAAGTTTTGAGGGAGCGTGCAGTTGGCATGCTGACTGCAATAATGTCCACCAGAGCTGTTGCCATAGAATTTAATGTTCATTTCTCTACCATAAGCCGCCTCCAATGTCATTTTAGATCATTTGGCAGTACGTCCAACCGCCCTCAAAACTGCAGACCACGTGTAACCACGGAAGCCCAGGACCTCCACATCTGGCTTCTTCACCTGCAGGATTGTCTGAGACACTGGACAGCTGATGAAACTGTGGGTTTGCACAACCAAAGAATTTCTGCACAAACTGTCAGAAACCATCTTAGGGCAGCTCATCTGCATGCTTATCGTCCTCACCAGGGTCTTGACCTGACTGCAGTTTGGCGTCGTAACCGACTTCAGTGGGCAAATGTTCAGCTTTGATGGCCACTGGCATGCTAGAGAAGTGTGCTCTTCACGGATGAATCCCAGTTTCAACTCTACCGGATGGCAGCATGAATGGCGTTGTGTGGGCGAGCAGTTTAGTGACGCCAACGTTGTGAACAGAGTGCCCCACGGTGGTGATAGGGTTATGGTATGGGCAGGCATAAGCTACAAACAACGAACACAATTGCATTTTATCGATGGAAATTTGAATGCACAGAGATACGTGACGAGATCTGTAGGCCCATTGTCGTGCCATTCATCTGCCGCCATCACCTCATGTTTCAATATGATAATGCACAGCCTTATGCTCTCGTCGGCTGGCCCTCACTACATATTAGTCACCAAACCCACTGGCTCCAGGTCATCTATAAGTCTTTGCTAGGTAAAGCCCCGCCTTATCTCACTTCCTTTGGCCGCCTTTCCTTCCAGTTCTCTGCTGCCAATGACTGGAACGAATTGCAAAAATCACTGAAGCTGGATTCTCATGTCTCCCTCTCTAACTTTAAGTATCCGCTGTCAGAGCAGCTTACCGATCACTGTACCTGTGCACAGCCAATCTGTAAATAGCCCACCCAACTACCTCATCCCCATATTGTTATTTATCCTCTTGCTCTTTTGCACCCCAGTATCTCTACTTGCACATCATCATCTGCACATCTATCACTCCAGTGCTAAATTGTAATTATTTCGCCTCTATGGCCTATTTATTGCCTTCCTCTCTACTCTTCTACATTTGCACACACTGTACATAGAATTTTGCTGTTGTGTTATTGACTGTACGTTTGTTTATGTGTAACTCTGTGTTGTTGTTTTTGTCGCACTGCTTTGCTTTATCTTGGCCAGGTCGCAGTTGTAAATGAGAACTTGTTCTCAACTGGCCTACCTGGTTAAATAAAGGTGAAATAAAAATATATACATATTTTTTTTAATATTGTGATTTAGAGGCATCCGTGAGAAGGCACCCGTGAGAAGGAGCCTCAGCGTCATCTCAAGGGAGGGGTTTGGCATGAAAAACACTCCCTTCTAGATGTGCTGGGTGGTACCACCTCAATGTTTAATAAAAGCAGATGAGTGGAGTGTATGACAATATATTTTTGTATGACAAGTCATTAAACTGAGACCTTTCCCTGTGTTCCCTGGTCTTGACAGAAACAAGTCATTAAACTGAGACCTTTCCCTGTGTTCCCTGGTCTTGACACTCAGACCCATTGTGGTCTGGTGGGTCAGGATGGTCTTGCAGGCCTGGTGGGTCAGGACGGTCAGGATGGTCAGGGTGGGTCAGGATGGTCTGGCAGGCCGGGTGGGTCAGGATGGTCTGGCAGGCCGGGTGGGTCAGGATGGTCTGGCAGGCCGGGTGGGTCAGGATGGTCTGGCAGGCCGGGTGGGTCAGGATGGTCTGGCAGGCCGG
>QNTS01014820.1:0-12114 GCA_003317085.1 Hucho hucho
AATTGGGAACCATATATATGTTTGGGGTTTTTCTATAGTATTTTGTGGGTTATTGTTTGTGCTTAGCTTGTAGTTCGTTTAGTTATGTCCAACATCACGATCTTCGTTACGTTCATTTTGTTATTGTCCCAGTTACGTTCGTCATAAATAAAATGTATACTGGAAGCATCGCTGCGTCTTGGTCTGTCCCTCAAGGAGATCGTGACAAATACATTATTTACATACAGTTGAAGTACATACACCTTAGCCAAACACATTTAAACTCAGTTTTTCACAATTCCTGACATTTAATCCTAGTAAAAATTCCCTGTCTGTCAGTTAGGATCACCACTTAATTTTAAAAATGTGAAATGTCAGAATAATAGTAGAGAGAATGATTTATTTCAGCTTTTATATCTTTCATCACATTCCCAGTGGGTCAGAAGTGTACATACACTCAATTAGTATTTGGTAGCATCGCCTTTAAATTGTTTAACTTGGTTCAAACATTTCGGGTAGCTTTCCACAAGCTTCCCAGATTTTCTATAGGATTGAGGTCAGGGCTTTCTGATGGCCACTCCAATACCTTGACTTTGTTGTCCTTAAGCCATTTTGCCACAACTTTGGAAGTATGCTTGGGGTCATTGTCCATTTGGAAGACCCATTTGCGACCAAGCTTTAACTTCCTGACTGATGTCTTGAGATGTTGCTTCAATATATCCACATAATTTTTCCTCCCTCGTGATGCCATCTATTTTGTGAAGTGCACCAGTCCCTCTTGCAGCAAAGCACCCCCACAACATGATGCTGCCACCCCCGTGCTTCACGGTTGGGATGGTGTTCTTCGGCTTGCAAGCCTCTCCCTTTTTCCTGCAAACATAACGATGGTCATTATGGCCAAACAGTTCTATTTTTGTTTCATCAGACCATTTCTCCAAAATGTACAATCTTTGTCCCCATGTGCAGTTGCAAACCGTAGTCTGGCTTTTTTATGGCGGTTTTGGAGCAGTGGCTTCTTCCTTGCTGAGCGGCCTTTCAGGTTATGTCGATATAGGACTATAGATACTTTTGTACCTGTTTCCTCCAGAATCTTCACAAGGTTCTTTGCTGTTGTTCTGGGATTGATTTGCACTTTTCACACCAAAGTACGTTCATCTCTAGGAGAAAGAACGCGTCTCCTTCCTGAGCGGTATGACGGCTGCGTGGTCCCATGGTGTTTATACTTGCGTACTAGTGTTTGTACAGATGATAGTGGTACCTTCAGGCATTTGGAAATTGCTCCCAAGGATGAACAAGACTTGTGGAGGTCTACAATTGTTTTTCTGAGGTCTTGGCTGATTTCTTTTGATTTTCCCATGATGTCAAGCAAAGAGGCACTGTTTGAAGGTAGGCCTTGAAATACATCCCCAGGTACACCTCCAATTGACTAATTTTCTGGAATTTCCAAGCTGTTTAAAGGCACAGTCAACTTAGTGTTTGTAAACTTCTGACCCACTGGAATTGTGATACAGTGAATTATAAGTGAAATAATCTGTCTGTAAACAATTGCTGGAAAAATTACTTGTGTCATGCACAATGTAGATGTCCTAACCGACTTGCCAAAACTATAGGTTGTTAACAAGAAATTTGTGGAGTGGTTGAAAAATGAGTTTTAATGACTCCAACCTAAGTATGTAAACTTCCGACTTCAACTGTATGTATTCAGACAGTTTGCTATGAGACTTGAAATGGAGCTCAGGTGCATCCTGTTTCCATTGATCATCCTTCATTTCTACAACTTGATTGGAGTCCACCTGTGGTAAATTCAATTGATTGGACATGATTTGGAAAGGCACACACCTGTCTATATAAGGTCCCACAGTTGACAGTGCATGTCGGAGTAAAAATCAAGCCATGAGGTAGAAGGAATTGTCCGTAGAGCTCAGAGACTGGATTGTGTCCAGGGACAGATCTGGGGAAGGGTACCAAAAATGTTTTGCAGCATTGAAGATCCCCAAGAACACAGTGCTCTCCATCATTCTTAAATGGAAGAAGTTTAAAACCACCAAGACTCTTCCTAGAGCTGGCCGCTCGGCCAAACTGGGGGTAGAAGGGCCTTGGTCAGGGAGGTGACTAAAAACCCGATGGTTACTCTGACAGAGCTCCAGAGTTCTTCTGTGGAACTCTCAGACCATGTGAAACAAGATTCTCTGGTCTGATGAAACCAAGATTGAATTCTTTGGCCTGAATGCCAACCATCACATCTGGAGGAAACTTGGCACCATCCCCACGGTGAAGCATGGTGGTGGCAGCATCATGCTTTGTGGATGTTTTACACTAGTCAGGATCGAAGGAAAGATGTACAGAGCAAAGTACAGAGAGATCCTTGATGAAAACCTGCTCCAGAGTGCTCAGGACCTCAGGCTGGGGCAAAGGTTCACCTTCCAACAGGACAACGACCCTAAGCACACAGCCAAGACAACGCAGGAGTGGCTTCGGGACAAGTCTCTGAATGTCCTTGAGTGGCCCAGCCAGGGCCCGGACATGAACCCGATAGAACATCTCTTGAGAGACCTGAAAATAGCTGTACAGCGACGCTCCCCATCCAACCTGACAGAGCTTGAGAGGTTCTGCAGAGAAGAATGGGAGAGCCTCCCCAAATACAGGTGTGCCAAGCTTGTAGCGTCATACCCAAGAAGACTCGAGGCTGTAATCGCTGCCAAAGGTGCTTCAACAAAGTACTGAGTAAAGGGTCTGAATACTTATGTAAATGTGATATTTCCGTATTTTTTATATACATTTGCAACATTTTCTAAAAACCTGTTTTTGCTGTGTCATTATGGGGTATTGCGTTTAGTTTGATGAGGAATAAAGCTGTAATGTAACAAAATGTGAAAAAAGTCAAGGGGTCTGCATACTGTAGACACACGCACACACAAACACACAGTCTGTTTGTGTGTGTGTATTATTTATCAGGAGCAAGGCATGTTAAGTGTGTGTGTTCGTAAACAGCTCCGTGTTGGGCGACATGCTTTTGCACTTCCAGTTCCAGCCTCCTCCCAGGCCGGCCCGGCAGGCGAGTAGAGGAGAGGCTAATCAGGGCAGAGTGGAGGCGGCAGCCTGCCAAACGACAGCCCTGCTACAGCCTGTCCTCTCACAGCCCCTTAGTTCTGACAGCACCAGGCATGCTGCCCCATCGACACATGAACACATGAACCCAGCACGGTTTAATAAATAAATAAGCAGCAAGGACCTTCACAATCTGTCAAAACTTTATTTTCTTTTTCCAT
Source organism: Hucho hucho (assembly GCA_003317085.1). Lineage (NCBI taxonomy): Eukaryota > Metazoa > Chordata > Actinopteri > Salmoniformes > Salmonidae > Hucho > Hucho hucho. The sequence continues at coordinate 3,249 of QNTS01014820.1, forward strand.
TTTTGTTATCAGCATCTGATCACACACACACACACACACACACACACACACACACACACACACACAGACAATCTGGGTAAGACTGGGGGGTCTGGACTGGTAGACAGACAGCGGGGCAGGGAGGGAGGGGACAGGGTGTGTTGGGGATGTGGTTGATGTCACCAGGTTGTCATTAGCCCGGCATCTGCTCTCATCATACATTCCATTATGTGGCTGAATAGAACCAGAGCTGGGACACAGAGCTGGGACACAGAGCTGGGACACAGGCAGGCAGACAGTGTTTACTGGGCTGGAGGCTGGAGGAGGTTATATACAGGACTGTGTCTGAAATGGCATCCTATTCCCTACATAGTGCACTACTTTTGACTAGGTACCATATAGTGTACTACATTTACGTACTAGTCCACTATACAGGGAAAAGGGTATTATTTTGGACACCGCTAGCTAATTATACCACGCAGGCAAAACTGTGAGGACACCACAGAGGCGTTTCCTCACACAAGGTCATGCGTTTTAATATATCAGATGCTTTTTAGCAGACACTTTTAGTCAAAGCAACTTACAGTCATGTAGAAAGCAATGATAGCCTATGGGAAGAATTGTGAAATGAAGGTGTTGTCTGCCATTTAAACCATGGGAGAGAACGAGGGAGAAGGAAAGAGAGAGAGAGAGAGAGAGAGAGAGAGAGAGAGAGAGAGAGAGAGAGAAAAGGAGAGAAAGGAGAGAAAAGGAGAGAAAAGGAGAGAAAAGGAAACGGAGATGAGAGATGCAGATAGAAAAGTAAGGTAGGATCGATGCAGGGACAAATGTATTCAATGCCCAGTCTGTTTGAAGAGTGCCTTGGCCCTGATAGTAACCAGACATTTGGCTGCGATCGAATGAAAACCTGCCCCACCACCCTACCCCTCCTGTCTCATGAATGAGACAGTCCAGTCCTCCTAACTGGCTCTACCACAAGCCTCCGTCGTCATCCATCCTGTACTCAGGTCAGCTCCTTCACTTCACCATCATACTGTAAACACACACGCACGCACAAACTGTACACCTACTTTAAACAACACATTCTGTAAACAGTAAATACCTCCTACGCAAGTCTTAATTTAATTATGGTGCTATTGAATAACCTAGAGTCTATGCTACTAGGAGCTACAGGTAACTGCCAAAATAAAGGAAACACCAACATAAAGTGTCTTAATAGGGCGTTTGGCCACGAGCCGCCAGAACAGATTCAATGCACCGTTGGTATAGATTCCACTAGTGTCTGGAACTCTATTAGAGGGATGCAACACCATTCTTCCACAAGAAATTCTATAATTTGGTGTTTTGTTGATGGTGGTGGAAAACGCTGTCTCAGGTGCCACTCCAGAATCTCCCATAAGATCTGGTGACTGAGACACACACACACACACACACATTGCATAATAGTGCTATATGGGATCCTCCTCCTACCCAAAACCCTAACCCTAACCTTGACCCCTACCCTAACTCTATCCCTAACCCTAACCTTAACCTTAACCCTTACCTAACCGTAACCAAAACCCTTACCTTAACCATTTTACATTTCAACTTTAATGGGGTAACATCAGAGATTGGAAGTCCCAAGGATCCCATTGCTTAATTAACTCAGGAACCATACCTGTTTAGAAGGACCTGCATTCAATATACTTTGTATCCCTCATCATTTACTCAACTGTTTCCAATATTTTGGCAGTTACATATACATCCATGTGTTCTAATGTCAAATGAGCCAGGAGCAATAGACCCAGCCCGCGTTCCAAATGGCACCCTATTCCCAATATAGTGCACTACTTTTGACCAGGGCCCATAGGACTCTGGCCAAAAGTAGAGCACTACATAGGGCATAGGGTGCCATTTGGGAGGCACAGCTTGACAAGGGGCCAAAAGGTCGCTATGTCCAACCCAAGGTGCACAATGGCACATAATTTGAATGGATGCAGGAAGTACCGTATCCTCTCAGCATCATTAGTAAATTGGATCTAATATTGATTATATATCAGTAATACATGATATATGCTGGTCACATTAATTAGATTAGGCTTAATACAATCTGGATAAGGTTATATAGGCGGCCATTTTGTATTTTCTCCTAGGGTAAATTGATCTGTTATGTTTTATTAAATTGGTCTTGTAGGTAGCTGGACCATGTGGAGAATGTAACTGTAGATTGACCGCTCATGCAGATGTAGGATCTTAATTTGATCACTCTTTTGCTGCTGAGAAGTAATAACCTGTCTGTTTCCAGCTGGTTTGATCATAGCTGTTGTTGTTTTGAAGGATCTCTGTTATACAGTATAGCCTATTGCTAATTGCTCAGCTTGATCTGAGCTGCTGTTGTGAAGAATCTCTGGTTATATGAATGAATGAGTTGTATACAGTAGTTAAATGAATTAGTGAGTTGTATACAGTAGTTAAATGAATGAGTGAGTTGTATACAGTAGTTAAATGAATGAGTGAGTTGTATACAGTAGTTAAATGAATGAGTGAGTTGTATACAGTAGTTAAATGAATGAGTGAGTTGTATACAGTAGTTAAATGAATGAATGAGTTGTATACAGTAGTTAAATGAATGAATAAGCTGTAAACAGTAGTTAAATAAAGGTCACATACTCATTCACTTAACTAGGCAAGTCAGTTAAGAACAAATTCTTATTTACAATGATGGCCTACCGGGGAACAGCCTTGTTCCGGGGCAGAACGATTTTTACCTGGCCCAACGCTGTAACCTCTAGGCTCCCTGCCGCCCCAGGAGGTAGCCTATATAACATCTTGTGTGAGGTCAGCTCATTACAATGCAATAAATTTCCACCTCATTAGCAACACGGGTTAACGAGAACACTGGATAGCTTGTCGATTTTAATAGAGGAGTCAAAAGAATCTCTTAAAAATATTGCAACTGATACTGTTCTTGTAATTTCTGGTTGTTTTATTGGCTGCTCAAAGTTGAAAGTGTGTAATAAGCTGCTAAGTCAATGTGTTTAGGTTTTATGGCAGTGGGTGATGGTGTGATGTGTTGGCTAACTAAGGCCACTGTACCTAATGACAACCTTGTTTTACGAGCGGTGAAACTGGCAGTGTCAATGCTCTATCGCTCTATAACAGAGCTGCACTTTGACTACCATCGCCTCTAGTCAGAGCATCACGTAGCATGACACAGCTCATTTTAAATATCCAATATTAGCCATAACATAACTCAATATACAATATTAGGCGTAACATAATTCAATATACAATATTTTGGGTAACGTTACTCAATATTATTTCAACAGAATAAGTCAATATTATGCCAACATTCGTATTACTAAACGAGGGAGTCTAAATAGATGATACACTATATATACAAAAGTATGTGGACACCCCTTCAAATTAATGGATTTGGCTATTTCAGCTATACCCGTTGCTGACAGGTGTATAAAATCGAGCACACAGCCATGCAATCTCCATAGACAAACATCGGCAGTAGAATGGCCTTACTGAAGAGCTCAGTGACTTGCTAGTACTTTGCTGTTATTGTGAAGTGGAAATGTCTAGGAGCAACAACGGCTCAGCCGCAAAGTGGTAGGCCACACAAGCTCACAGAATGGGATTGCTGAGTGCTGAAGCTCGTAAAAATTGTCTGCCCTTGGTTGCAACACTCACTACCAAGTTGCAAACTGCCTCTGGAAGCAACGTCAGCCCACGAACTGTTCGTCGGGAGCTTCATGAAATGGGTTTCCATTGAATGATGAATCACGCTTCACTATCTGGCCATCCGACGGACAAATCTGGGATTGGTGGATGCCAGAAGAACGCTACCTGCCCGAATGTATAGTGCCAACTGTAAAGTTTGGTCGAGGAGGAATAATGCCCCTTAGTTCCAGTGAAGGGAAATCTTAATTCTGCAGCATACAATGACGTTCTAGTCTTATTCTGTGCTTCCAACTTTGTGGCAACAGTTTGAGGAAGGCCCTTTCCTGTTTCAGCATGACAATGCAACAGTGCACAAAGCGAGGTCCATACACAAATGGTTTGTCAAGATTGGTGTGGAAGAACTTGACTGGCCTGCACAGAGCCCTGACCTCAACCCCATCAAACACCTTTGGGATGGCCTAATCAGGCACCAACTCCATATTAATGCCCATTATTTTGGAATGAGATGTTCGACAAGCAGGTGTCCACGTACTTTTGGTCATGTAGTGTATAACTCTGATATGAACCAATGTGGACTTCATAACATGGACTTGATTAAGGCCTGCTATGTTGATATATTACCAGGTTCATTTTATGATTACATTTTCAGTGAACAGACCTCTTTCTGTTTTCTAATTGGAGCAGGTTAAGTATCATAACCAGGCTCTGGGAATCTATTAGGTCATTTTCCCCAAGACCTTGAAACATCTGTTCTGCTCTGCACTGTTCTGCTCTGCACTGTTCTGCTCGGTTCTGTTCTGTTCCGCTCTGTTCTGTTCTTCTCTGTTCTGTCCCGTTCTGCTCTGTTCTGTTCTGTTCTGCTCTGTTATAATCTACCTGGTCTGCATGGACTGGTGTTTAATAAGACTCCCTAAAAACACGGCACTTCGATACAAGTGACTTTTCGTACCAGGTTAGGAGAGCATTTTCGCTAACCCTAACCCGTTTTCTAACCTTAACCTAATTCTCCTAACCTGCTACGTTAATTCTCCTAACCTGCTGTGTAGAAGTTATCCTAACCTGCTATGAAAAAGTCAGAGCTATATCGAAGTGGCTTGTTTTTTAGGGAATCTCAGTGTTTAATACCTCATCAAGCATCAACACAGTGTGTGTGTGTGTGTATATATCTTTCTCTCTCTCTGTGTGTCTGTGTGTGTGTGTGTGTGTTTTCGACCAGTCACACCACCACACATGTGAACTCTCTCCTCCTGCTCCTGACAACTCTCATGTGTCTTACTGTACGCCTATAAAACAACATAAAATACATGGTCACTACTAGTATAGGTACAGTACATTATATTTTACAGCAACTGTAAAAATCTAAGTGTTTTACTGCAGGAAGAGGTAATGATAAAGAATAGTAGAGTATTTTATGGGGTAGTTTTATAGAGGTTGTAGTTGTTATAGTTTTTTTTTAAAGGCAGCTTCTCACGCCATGATGAGGGCTCGTGAAGGCTGAGGAGGGGTAATGAGGGGTGATGAGGGGTGATGAAGGCTCATGAAGGCTGAGGAGGGGTGAGGTAGGGTGATGATGGGTGATGAGGGCTGATAAGGGGTGATGAGGACGGCAGATGCACCTGAGTTTAATAGTCTGTTATAGAGATTAATGATTAGTTGGGTCGTAACTGTCACACACACACAGGCATGGCTGAGGGTGGTCCGGAGCGGGGCTAGGCCCCCCGTTCGTCAGTTGGAGAATCTAGCATTTTTTAAACACATGAAAAAGCCTTTTCCTGCAATCTAGATTATTCTTAATTCTATGTAAAAAAATATGTCAATTTTTCTGCATATCTAAGCATACATCTTGAGCTGTCTGTATCCTCCTAACTGGTGGCTCTTTTTTTAAAGAAACTAAATATGCTTCTCTGCATCTCTGCTAAAAACTTGGTAGAAGATTGAAAGGAATGTGAGTCTTATTCAGTACATTTAGTTATTGCTTGCTTTTCTAAAGTCTACCAACCTTGCCAGCAGGCATGCCAGCTAAGATAGTTAGACAAGCTAGGTACTCTAACTTGATTGATAGCCTGAAATGGCTTCTTATTAGCTAGTTATGAGGTTGGGAACCTATCTGGGCTAGCTAAAGACAACTTTATAAAATTGCTAAGTGTAGTATTACAGATAATTTAAATAAAGGGCAGCAGTAGAAACAATAAAGCAATCTCCCCACTCCTGTTTCGGTAAAAAGGTAAGGGATGGGGCTGGAGAAATGTAACCACTCAGAATTCATAGACAGAGCTATGGCTATACAGTCTTTGTTTACATTTACTTTAATGACAAACATTGGAGTAAAATATATTTATATTTTGGGTTATGATGGTGTATGACAGTTGAACTAAGGTCATGAGGCACTTATACGTTGTATTCTTCATGAATCGATGGGTAGGGTACATGCAGTATAATTAAGTCCCAAAATGTATGTAGCAACTGCCCATTGCCACTTTGTAACAGGACAAATCTGAGGGGGCACGTGCCCCTGTGCCCCCAATGCCATGATGCCTCTGTGCACGCACGCACGCACACACACACACACGCACTAATACAAAATGAAGAAATGGGTGGTATTGATGATAATTGAGCTGAAAGGGACAGAACAAGTCAAGGGCCTTGCAATAAGCAGAAGGTTCTGTGTCCTTTAAGGGAAAGGGGGATATCTTGTCAGTTGTACAACTGAATGCCTTTAACTGAAATGTGTCTTCTGAATTTAACCCAACCACTCTGAATCAGAGAGGTGCAGGGGGCTGCCTTAATCAACATCCACAGCACCCGGGGAACAGTGGGTTAACTGCCTTGCTCAGGGGCAGAACAACAGTTTTACCTTGTCAGCTTGGGGATTCGATCCAGCAACCTCTCAGTTACTGGCCCAATGCTCTAATCACTAGCCTACCCGCCCTCAGTTTGCTAAATAATAATAATAATAATAATAATAATAAGAAGAAGAAGAAGAAGAAGAAGAAGAAGAAGAAGAAGAAGAAGAAGAAGGAGTAAAAAATACAATTTGTCTGAGCAGAACGAGGATCCTTCTAAGAGTCTAAGCGAGCACCTAGGTATGGTCATTTTCACGTTTTCATAAATTCTTAGAATGTTTGAGAATTACGTATACTAAGGCATTTGTGAAAATCCTATAGCAATATAGAGTGGGAAAGCGGCCTTGCATTTGGACAACTAATAGACACTGCAGAAATAAAACCTAATAAAAACATCTGTCTTCTCCAGGACTGGAGTCTATGCAGGCTGGTGTACCATAGCCAACCAGAGCTAAAGTAGGCTTTTATGCAAACAAGCCATTTGACACACAGGTCTGCCATCATTCACTTTGAACTGGACTGTGTGTTTACAGGCAGTAGGGCCTGCCATCATTCACTTTGAACTGGACTGTGTGTTTACAGGCAGTAGGGCCTGCCATCATTCACTTTGAACTGGACTGTGTGTTTACAGGCAGTAGGGCCTGCCATCATTCACTTTGAACTGGACTGTGTGTTTACAGGCAGTAGGGACAGTGTGCTTTTAGGTCATTAGAATACTTGCAAATATGTCAATACCACAGAAGGCCTCTTACATTTGGGAACTTTACAGTGATCAAACAACCATGAAAAGGTAGGCTCTCTCTCCCTCAGTTATTCACATCAACAACAACAAGATCAACAACTAATGCTAGCCAGAGCGAGATGAGCTCAAATCTAACGAAGGAACATAGATAAACCCTCTCAAAACTTTTCAGCTAGTTGGCCGTCAACATAGCACTTACAAACATTGGAAAAGGGGGGGCTACTTGTCCTTCTTCAACTTGCATGCAACCAAGCACCCAAGCTAACTGGTTAAAGTTGACTAGCTTGCTAGCGAGCTACTTCCAGACACAAATGAGAGAACACCGCACTCTGATCCATTCACTTGCCCTAGCAGAGCTGGTTAGCTAAGCTGTTTACATGTTATTTAGAGCGTTCCTGACTAACTATTACTGGTTTTGCATACGTTTACTGACACCGGTCATATTCAGCGGGTGTTAATGACTCATACCCCAATGGCTCATACTATTTGTGTATACTGTAGGTAAGTTGTTCTCAGTATATATACATGTAATTCGACAATTGACATAGAGACGGAGAGAGAGAGAGAGATGGATAAATAAATACATAGAGGTACAGATGAGTAATAGCAAGTAGGCAATGAATAGATGGTCTGTGTGTGTGTGTGTGTGTGTGTGTGTGTGTGTGTGTGTGTGTGTGTGTGTGTGTGTGTGTGTGTGTGTGTGTGTGAGAGAGTGGTGATGGTTTTCTTCATCCCATTTCCTGCAGGGTGTGAGTAGATGCCAAGCAGCCGTGTGGTTAGCCCAAGCTTCAACCCGTATTTCTCTCACATACTCTCACTCTCTCTTTCTCCTCTCCTTTTCTCTCTTTCTCACTCTCTCCCTCTCTTTAACTTACTTCTTCCCTCCATATATCCGTTCCCCCCTCCCTCCCTCTCTCCCTCCTCTCCCTTTATCCCTTCATCCTTGCCTTCCTCTCCTTCCCTCTCCATCCCTCCTTCCATCCCTCTCCAACATGTCCATCATGGGCCTTGTGTCCAGTGTTTATGAGCCGTAGGATGTGGAGCCCCATGTTGGCTCAGACTGGAGGACCAGAGGCGCCTCTCTGGGTCAGCCTGGTAGCCCATGGTTCCGGCCCCTGACCGCAGCCCCACCCGCCACCCACAGCCCAGGACAGCCCAGCCCAGGACAGGCTAGCCCCAGACCAGCCCAGACAATCAGGGGCCACTGGTCATTGTGTGGTGGGGGTAGAAAGAAGGAGAGAGGGAATGAGAGTGAGACAGAGAGAGAGAGGGAGCAGGGGAGCGCATGGTCACCATAGCCATTTTTTTGCGTCCCCCATCATCAATTCCACCTAGAAAGTCCTGAAGTTTCTGTCCTATATCTGAGAGATATAAGAAAGATCAGGAAACTATATATCTATTTTTTTACATTACATCTGAAGGTCCCCTGTTATTTTTGCCACATATATACTTGCATTCATTTTTTTCACTTGTACCGGGGGACCTTCAGGCAAGTCTTGTGGGCGTTCATCTCCCATCATTCAAATCCATACACGCTTTCTCTCTTTCACTCTTTCTCCTCTCCCCTTTTCTTTCTGCCTGTTGTAATGTACAGTACATGTGTGGGGTGGTCTATGGGTGATGTACAGTACAT
>QNTS01014843.1:3936-19847 GCA_003317085.1 Hucho hucho
TGTGTGTGTGTGTGTGTGTGTGTGTTTTATAGCCTCGAATGGGTTCTCTGAGCAACCATAACACTTAGTTCATTTGTTACTGATAGAACATACGAAGGCTAAGCTATCCTTGAACAAGCATAACAACAAACCCTTAAGTCTTTCCTTTTCCCATACTGTGCATGTGTCTTGGGCCGTCATTCAGACAGTTTAGCCTACACCCTCATCTACAGGTCTCCGATCTGTTATCCCTCCCTCCAGCCTCCACCTCAGCCATTATGATGAGATGATGTAACTGACTCTCGGCATGCTGGCAAGAATCTCCATCTGCCCACAGCTCCCGAGGCGCTTCTCAGAATTCTACATTCCATCTAACTTTCTCTTCTCTCGTTGTTTCTTGTCCTCACTATTTCTCAGGAAGTGTGTGGTCAGCTCCTAACTGTGTGTGGACTCTGGGGAGTTTGGCCTGGCTGATTTATTCTTACAGATGGGTTTGGGGACTGCTTTGAGAACAGGGGACTCGGAGGTGATATTGAATTTGGTCTCTGCTTGTCTAAGGGCTCCTGGGCCTCCAGTGTCTATCTCTGGTTATTTCACAAAAAAGTGCCCAATTTTATTTATTTCCTAATTCGTCTGCTTTCCTCTTTCCTTCGTTACTCCTCTCTCCTTTCCTACCTACATACTTTCCTCTCTTACATAACCTACACCATCCCTTTCAGAATCAGATTGTGTTAAGGAAACACGATGGTTGGGTGCATTTAATTGGTAGTTCAGCTCTGACTACACGAGTGTTTTGGGGTCCCAAGTTCCTCCTCAGGCCCCCTACCCTACTGGAGTCTGGGAGAGAAGTGGAAATCTCTGCTCTGAGGCTGGCTTAATGTCCTTGAGGTATTTTGGCCTGTGAATATCCGATGCACTCCGGTACAGCAGTATGAATCCTAATTGCCCTCTATTAATATTCAAAAGGTTGTTCTCTTCAAGTAACCAGTAAATTAAACCAAGCAAATATTTAGGGCCGTGTGTTTTCTTCCACTTTCCTACCTCAACAGACACTTGGCATTTTAGAAGCTTTTCGGCGCAGTTAGTGTCTACACAGTTTTGGCATCGGGGACGAGTTCGCCTCGTTGTTTTTAACGCCATCATTGGACTGTAATCAGACTGACACGAAAAGAGTAAGTATGAGTCACATTCTTAGCCTACCTCAATGGAAGGCAACGTCCCCTTACTCCTCACTAGGGGTGTGACAAAATGACAAGTGTGCTTACGGTTTAAACTGACATTTAAACATCCGTTTTTAAATCGGTTTTCCGTTAAAACGACCAGGGGAAAAAATCATACAAATTTCACAATGCAGAATAATGCTCCCAATTATGACCGCTAGTGCCGGGCAATGACGTTAAATCTCCCGCAGTCATATACCATTGAAAGCGCCTCGGCTACGGCATGTTTGTATGTAAGGGTACACTACAACTTTTTAAATACCGACACGAAACCTTCTCTGGAGATGGTTTTGAAGCGCCACTGAACGGGAATTTTATTTGTAAAGGATTTGTGCTTCTGAAGGGGGACTAACGTCCATCACTAGGCGACCAGAACTGTCAAACAAATCATCTCGAGCTGCCTACCTACTGCCTGCGAACAGATCACTCCTAAATAAAGTACTTTAAAGTTCGTTAAATACCGTGATATTTAGTAGAAAGAAAACAAGACTGGTTAGTTGCGGTACTTCTGAGAACAAACACTCGCATCTTTCATAGCGAGCTAGCGAGGGACGGGGCACTGTATAGGCAGGTCAGCCACCAGGCAGACAGTCAGAACCGTGTACGAGGCATATCTATCGGCAATCAAAAGCAGTATCTCGCAACAGAATGCTGTATTTTGCGATTTCTTGTAAAGCAGGGCCTATCCACAATGAATAGGCTAGGATATTCTACATGCAACAGACCGAAGAGAGAACACGCACTCGCATCATTAGCGAAGAGAAAGAGTAGGTGAGCCAACTGCACCGCGATTATAATTTTGTGGGCAATAAAACATATCGTTTTTCCGTTTAGGGATGTTTTTATGTTAAGGATCCACATTTTGTTTAAACGTTCACACCCGTACTCAGGACCTGTCTCGGCTCTTGGCTTTCTTCGGCTACTAGGCTACCTCAATTCCTTCTATCTCCCATTCAGTCTCGTCTCTCCCCCCGTTTCTCTCTAATGGCATTCTAGTTCCCATCCGAGGTAATGTGAGAAGGTGGTCAGGTGCTAACGGGTAATACTAACACTGCAGGGCACTGCTGAACGTGGGAGGGGGCCCATGTTGTGAGCACAGCTGTGCCTATGTCATCAAAGCATGCCTATCCTCTCCTTTCTCACAGTCCTTCCCCGTGGAATGACACTCCTGCGGGTGATCGCTTGCGGTGGCGCCTTCCAGGGGTGGGGGGGTTTGGCGGGGTCAATTCCATTTCAACTCACTCAGTCTACATTCGACAATTAGGGAGATGAATTGCAATTCGATTCACAAATTCAAATTGGGCAGCTAGTCTATCATCTTCTGTGAGGATATTTGAATTCTTGAGCTTATTTAAAATGAAATTGACCTCAACCCCTACTGAGTTCACCTGGTTTATAGCTAGTCACAGTGTCATGGAGATAATGGGAGTTTTATTGACATTTAGGCTGGGCAATACTAGTCCAGTCCAATACTACACCCATCCCCTGGCCTCCATTCCATACCACTTCAGTGTTTGCAGACCTAGGTGTTAACTCTATGGTAGAATGAAATTCAAACCCATATGAAGGCTAGGTGTAGCCCACACCTTATTGCTTACAACTACCCTATCCCTTCAGTTTGCGTACACCATTGGACGAGCTAGGGTGGAAGGGAACCAGTGTTACACTTTAGGGAGGAGCTAGGGTGGAAGGGAACCAGTGTTACACCTTAGGGAGGAGCTAGGGTGGAAGGGAACCAGTGTTACACCTTAGGGAGGAGCTAGGGGGGAAGGGAGCCAGTGTTACACCTTAGGGAGGAGCTAGGGTGGAAGGGAACCAGTGTTACACCTTAGGGAGGAGCTAGGGGGGAAGGGAACCAGTGTTACACCGTAGGGAGGAGCTAGGGGGGAAGGGAGACAGTTTTACACCTTAGGGAGGAGCTAGGGGGGAAGGGAGCCGGTCTTTCACTGTTTTCACAGATTGAGTAATGTCTGGGGGTATTTTCTTTAGCATATGGGTCAGTCTTGACAGAGCCTCCACTGATCCCCCCCACCCAGAGGCAGATAGCTGGGTTAATCATTATAGTAGGAGAGGCCCACACATGGTGGCTTTAACCCTCTACCTATTGGTTAGTATTTATAGGATTTCGAATTGTAGGCCTATTCTATTGGATACTTTTATGAATTAGCCTTAACTCTGTTTTGATGGAGTTGCAATCCCTGCCACTGAGTTTTATGCATTGCCTTTTAGTGATGGCTCTTATTTCTGTGTGTGTTTGTGTGCTGACAGATGCCTTTCAGTCACGCGTCTCTGTCAGCATCAGTGCCACAGCCACAGCCTTTAAGATTATACTGAGTGGGACAGCTGAGCACTGTGTGCAATTGGGACTTGAGTGCGAGGGTGTGTGTTTGTGTGTGTGTGTGCACACAAGTGTGTAAATGTGTGTGTTTGGTCTAGGTTTATATCCTCTACAACTTTTTCCTGTCTTTGTGTGTGTGTGTGTGTGCACGCCCTTGTGTGCCCCACAGTGCCTTTGGGATTTACAACCTTGCCCAATGCCCAGTACACTTCCCTGCCTTATGGTATCTTCAACCCTAACCCACCACCCTGGTCCAAGGCCCCTGTCAGCAATGCTATTTCTCCCTGCCTTGAGGCCTCTGTAATGGGGCTTTTATTTTAGTCTTCACAGCTGTGCTCACCACTGCTCTGTAATTCCCCAGGCGGAGGAGAAGAGGCTAGGCTACGTCGCTAGCTGCTACATCTCCAGCATTAGGCTCCATCATATCCAGGGCTGTGCCCACTGCCACGACCTACTGTTCATGGCTGTTGGGTTATTGTTACTGCACTGTGAATACTGAAGGCCTACAGGGAAGAACAGAGAGAATATAAAGGTGCCAGATATATCCAAGGATGAATTTCAAATCGACCCCTTCCCCCCTACTCCTAAGGCACCGGTGTACATCTGGAATTGGTGTGTGTGCATTTGTGTGTGTGCGCGTGAAACGTGACTAACCCACTGTTTTCTGTCTTCCAGGGGTCCCTTCAGTGTGGTGAGGCGCTGTATCAATAGGGACACAGGGCAGCAGTTTGCAGTGAAGATCGTAGACGTGGCCAGTTTCACCTCCAGCCCTGGCCTCAGCACAGAGGGTAAGGAAGAGTCACACTCGTGCACTGTGTGTGTGGGTAAAGCACTGATGCGTACTAACTTTCCATGCGGTTTCCTGCCGTGTCATGCTGTTCTCTGTGTGTGTGTGTGTGTGTGTGTGTGTGTGTGTGATGGCAGTGCCCTGGGTTTTGGCGTTCATGGTGTGCCGTCTGTGAAGCTCCGGTCAGAGCTGGGCCCAAGAGCCAAGGACAGGATCATAAGGAAATGTAAAGACAGAATTGTGTGTGAAAATATTGATAGTGTAATAAAGAGGGATTGTTGAGTAAACTGATAGAGGGTCTGGAAGAACCTAGTAAACTGATAGGGGGTCTGGAAGAACCTAGTCAACTGATAGGGGGTCTGGAAGAACCTAGTCAAGTGATAGGGGGTCTGGAAGAACCTAGTCAAGTGATAGGGGGTCTGGAAGAACCTAGTCAAGTGATAGGGGGTCTGGAAGAACCTAGTCAACTGATAGGGGGAAAGATTACCTGCTAATCAGAGAGTGAGAAGAAGAGAGGGGGTGTAAGAGAGATACAGAAGTAGACTTCCATGTATTATCTGTTCTGTTTTTCTCTCTGTGACTCGTGCTCTTCTTTGTATGAGAGAGAGGCAGAGAGAGGGAGATCGAGGAATGCAGAGAGAGAGACTCAACACAGAGATAGTGAGAGAATAAGGACTCTGTCTCTGATTCTTACGTCATGAGTCAGGCCCGTCACAACACCACACACACGCACGTTTGTAGTCTCTGCAGACTAGTAGACTGGAGGGGAGTGTGTAAATGAGGTCTGTATAGGGTGATGTGAACTGCAGAACCGAGGAGAACAACAGTACAGTGTGTCTGACTGGGTCCAACTCCAGACAACGCCTCTAGTACCACATGAGCTCACTTTCTCTCCCATGCTTTTTCAACTAGTTTGCCCCTCTTCGGGGTGTGTGTGTGTGTGTGTGTGTGTGTGTGTACTGTGTGCTTCTTCTGCTGCTTAGTCTGCTTCCTTGTGTGTGTGCGTCCCGCGCTGCAGTCAAGCCTCTCCCTGCCTGCACACGTGCACCCCTCCATGTTAATCTCCTTTGATGTTTGTGGTCGGGAAGAGAGGGAAGGAAAAAACTAACATGTGCCGGAGGTGTTTCCTCTTAACCTCCCTCCTGCGCTCCGACTGGAGTCTGCCAACTGGGTCACCGCGGTGGAGAGGTCAGGAGAAAGAAAGGGAGGAGGGGACACACCTATAAGCTATGGGGCAAGATGAGGAGGAGGAGGAGGAGGAGGAGGAGAGGAAGAGTGTGTTGAAAAGGGGAAATGAGGACAAACGGATGCATCTCAATACTGATAAATGGTTTCCATCTCTTATCTCTCCTGTTTCCTCCACAGATCTGAAGCGAGAGGCCAGTATCTGTCACATGCTGAAGCACCCTCACATCGTAGAGCTACTGGAAACCTACAGCTCAGATGGCATGCTCTACATGGTCTTTGAGTTGTAAGTTGGTTGTGTTTCGGCCATTTTGTTTCTTGAATGGTCACCTATTGACTTTCTATTCTAGAATGGACAAAATTCTAGAATTTCTGTTCTAGATTTTACTTGATATTCTAGAATGGTCCCTTCCCTATTGACTTTCTGTACCAGCGGTGTAATCCAAATTCAATAAAGTTTTGTTTTATGTGATTTCTACCTCTCTGACATAGTATGGATACAGCTGACCTGTGTTTTGAGACTGTGAAGCGGGCGGATGCGGGTTTTGTCTACAGTGAAGCTGTAGCCAGGTAAAAACTTGACTCTTAGGTTCCCTTATTTCCTCTCTGCCTCTCTAGTATGGACGGAGCTGACTTGTGTTTTGAAATTGTGACGCGGGCTGACATGGACTTTGTCTACATTGAAGCCGTAGCCAGTTAAACACACGTCACATTGACATTTTCAACGAAGGCCTCATTTGAAGTAAGTGGCCTTGTATTCAGTGGTAGGACGATGAGAACCTTGGGGACTCTACATGCCTGTAATGAAGTGCTTTTAGAAGGAGCTCTGTTAAGAAGTAGTGGCGTTGCTAATTCCCTCACTCTCTCCTTCCACTTCACCCCCCCCCCCCCCTTTCTCTTCATTCTCTCTCCCCCTTTCTCTTCATTCTCTCTCTCCCCCTTTCTCTTCATTCTCTCTCTCCCCCTTTCTCTTCATTCTCTCTCTCCCTCTTCATTCTCTCTCCCCCTTTTTTTCTTCATTGTCTTTTAGTCACTACATGAGACAGATCTTGGAGGCGCTGCGGTATTGCCATGACAACAACGTGATTCACCGTGACGTGAAGGTAAGCTCCCCTACCCCAGATCTCCAGTCCCACGTCCCCCTTATCTAAACAGCACTGTTGTCAATGGCATCTATTGATTTCAAACATAATGAAGAAACCATTGGTGATCCACCGTCTGTCTCCTAGTATTGAGTGTATATTGAGGAACCCAACGATAACTGACCCATCACCTCAGCCCATTGGGTTGTAGCAGTAGCAGTAGGCTAACTAGTAATGAAGGTGAGTTAATCTGGGGCTGGATTAGTGTTTAGTGTAAAGGGAACCCCTGTTTGATAGGCCAGACAGCACAGCTTCAGTGATTACTATAGGATTACCTCTCTAACATACAGTAGGCCACAATGCCAGACCAGATGGAGCGAGCCCTGCCCACAAACAGACACATTTGGTGACTCCCAGAGGGGATAAGGGGAGCTTTTGTGTGTGTGTTAATACCAATGTCAGTAAGTCTGTCTGTTTGTGTGTTTACACACTCCCCGTGTTGAGTGTATGGGGTGTTTAATGAAATATGTGTTTTTGTATGTTGTGTGTGTGTGTATTTGTCTGTTTGAATACTTGTGATTTGGGTTGTAAGAAGTGTGTGTGTGTGTGTGTGTGTGTGTGTGTGTGTGTGTGTGTGTGTGTGTGTGTGTCTGTCTCATGGTGCCTGTGTGTGTGTGTCTGTCCCATGGTGCCTGTGTGTAGTAGACTGCTGTAGTGGTAGTACCTAATACCACCAGTAGAGGGGACTGTGTGAACTTAATGGCTGATAAGCATTTCACACCAAGGCGACATATATACGATTTAAGCTCACATGTATATATTTATTTGCTTTGTACAGTGTTATATCAGATATGATTGTGTCACATACTATAGACACTATTAGTCAACAGACACAGACATTTACACTACCGTTCGAAAGTTTGGGTCACTTAGATATGTCCTTGTTTTTTAAAGAAAAGCAAATTTTTTTGTCCATTTAAAATAACATCAAATTGATCAGAAATACATTGTAGACATTGTTAATGTTGTAAATGACTATTGTAGCTGGAAACGGCAGATTTTTTATGGAATATCTACATAGGCGTACAGAGGCCCATTATCAGCAACCATCACTCCTGTGTTCCAATGGCACGTTGTGTTAGCTAATCCAAGTTCATCATTTTAAAAGGCTAATTGATCATTTAGAAAACCCTTTTGCAATTGTTAGCGCAGCTGAAAACTGTTGTCCTGATTAAAGAAGCAATAAAACTGTCCTTCTTTAGACTAGTTGAGTATCTGAAGCATCAGCATTTGTTGGTTCAATTACAGGCTCAAAATGGCCAGAAACAGTCAGTCTATTTTGTTCTGAGAAATGAAGGATATTCAATGCGAGAAATTGCCAAGAAACTGAAGATCTCGTACAACGCTGTGTACTACTTCCTTTACATAACATTGCAAACTGGCTCTAATAGAAAGAGTGGGAGGCCCCGGTGCACAATTGAGCAAGAGGACAAGTACATTAGAGTGTCTAGTTTGAGAAACCGACGCTTCACAAGTCCTCAACTGGCAGCTTCATTAAATAGTACCTGCAAAACGCCAGTCTCAATGTCAACAGTGAAGAGGCGACTCAGGGATGCTGGCCTTCTAGGCAGAGTTCCTCTGTCCAGCATCCCGGAGTCGCCTCTTCACTGTTGATGTTGAGACTGGTGTTTTGCTTTGAGACTGATGTTTTGCGTTGATAATTGGCCTCTGTACACCTATGTAGATATTCCATTAAAAATCAGCCATTTCCGGCTACAATAGTCATTTACAACGTTAACAATGTCTACACTTTCTGACCAATTTGATTATTTTTATGGACAAAAAATTAGCTTTTCTTTCAAAAACAAGGACATTTCTAAGTGAGCCAAAACTTTTGAATGGTAGTGTATGTGACTTAGATTCAGGAAATCTGGTGAATTCCATTCTTGGTAACTGAGTCTAGTTCTAGACGTTGGTCCTTGTCACATGCTGGTTCACCAACTACTTTGCCGACAGAGTTCAGTGTGTTAAATCGGAGGGCCTGTTGTCCGGGCCTCTGGCAGTCTCTATGGGGGTGCCACAGGGTTCAATTCTTGGGCCGACTCTCTTCTCTGTATACATCAATGATGTTGCTCTTGCTGCTGGTGATTCTCTGATCCACCTCTATGCAGACGACACCATTCTGTATACTTCTGGCCCTTCTTTGGACACTGTGTTAACTAACCTCCAAACGAGCTTCCATGCCATACAACACTCCTTCCGTGGCCTCCAACTGCTCTTAAACGCTAGTAAAACCAAATGCGTGCTTTTCAACCGTTCGCTGCCTGCGCCCGCCCGCCCGACTAGNTCGCTCCAGCAGGTATATCTCACTGGTCACCCCCAAAGCCAATTCCTCCTTTGGCCGCCTTTCCTTACAGTTCTCTGCTGCCAATGACTGGAACAAACTACAAAAATCGTTGAAACTGGAGACACTTATCTCCCTCGCTAGTTTTAAGCACCAGCTGTCAGAGCAGCTCACAGATCACTGCACCTGTACATAGCCCAACCAACTACCTCATCCCCTACCGTATTCATTTATTTATCTTGCTCCTTTGCACCCCAGTATTTTTACTTTGCACATTCATCTACTGCACATTTACCATTCCAGTGTTAAATTGCTATACTGTAGTTACTTTGCCACCATGGCCTATTTATTGCCTTATCTTCCTTATCCTACCTCATTTGCACACATTGTATATAGATTATTTTTGTTTTCCTACTGTATTATTGACTGTGTGTTTGTTTACTCCAATGTGTAACTCTGTGTTGTTTGTGTCGCACTGCTTTGCTTTATCTTGGCCAGGTCGCAGTTGTAAATGAGAACTTGTTCTCAACTTGCCTACCTGGTTAAATAAAAGGGGAAATAAAATAAATAAAACAATGCATCAGTTGTTGAGTACATGGTATACATTATAATGTAAATAGAGTCACATCCATCAAGTAAAACAATGAAGTGTGTAAAGTCACTGCTTTGCCACTATGGCTGTGCCAGGGCGGAGGGTGGGGCTAATCAGACAGAGGCTGGTCCTGGGCTTGTGGGAGGGGTTCATGACGGTGTTGGGGGAGGTGACGGGCAGAGAGGTCCGTCTGAACTCTGATACCGAGCTGTTGGAGGTCCCGTCGTTAAGGAAGTGGAGCCGGTTGCCGAGGCTCTGTCCAAGGGCTTTCACGGCGGCCTTGCGCACCGAGCCCGACAACATGAAGTACATCACAGGGTCCAGGACGGCGTTGAAGGCGGAGAACAACAACATGACCTCATTGGTCCTGTCCACCAGGCGCAAGTAATCGCAGGATGGGGATTGGCTGAGCTGGGAGAGGACGTAGAATGGGCGGAAGGCGTGGTAGGGCCCGAAGCAGACGGTGAACAGGAAGAGCACAAAGAAGGACTTCCTGGCGGCGCTACCGTAGCGGTGGGCGTTGGGGAGGTCAGGTTTATCCCTGGATACCTTGAGGAGGTTCATGGCTATCTTCCCATAGGAGACCACCAGCAGGCAGAACACCCCCCAGAACAGCAGCACCAGAGCCAAGTTGAAGTAAGCCTTCCCCTTCACCCCACGCCGCTGCTTATACTGGAAACACTTCCCAGGTTCCTCGTTTCCCTCCGACATGGCGATCATGGGCACGGCCGCCGCCAGGGACAGCCCCCAGAGCGCCCTGCACGTCACCCAGCTCCATCCCCCGCCTCTCATCCTCCTGGCCAGGCCCCTCCGTGCTCCGCCCTTCCCCTTCAGCTTCGCATACCTATCCAGACTAATAAACCCCAACAGAGTGATACTAATATACATGTTCATGTAGAAGAGGTTGCCCACCACTTTACAGACCAGGGGGCCGAGGATCCAGCGGTTGCCATTAGCATGGTAGAGGACTCTGAAGGGAAGGCAGGCCAGGAGCACCAGGTCAGCTATGGCCACGTTGATGAGGAACACCCGGACAGAGTTCCTTCTGGAGTGGAGGAAGACGAAGACCCACAGGGCCAGGAGGTTACCTACCAGACCCAGGAGGAAGAAGAGGGAGTAGAAGAAGAGCAGGGGGAGGCGCAGGGCGCCGTCATCTAGATTACACAGGGTCTGGTTTGGAGAGGAGGAGGTAAAGATGGGATAGGTGGCATTGGAGAGGGGGAAGGGAGAGGAGGAGAGGGGTAAAGAGGTGTTGGGAGAGGAGGTAGAAAGGGGGGAGGAGGGAAGAGTGGTCATTGTGTTGAAGCTGGCGTGTCTTTAGGGCCAGCAGATCTTCAGTGCTGTGGGAAAAAGAGGAAGGAAGAGGTGGGGGTGGAGAGATGTTTTTTTATTGATAAGGATGAAAAACTGAGAGATATGTCAACACGAAAGGGCTTTGGCGGTTTGCCAATACGGTTAGCACTGTAGTCTGAGAACTCATCTATTTTTAAATGTCACCACTTTTACACTTCCTTTTTACAAAATAGTTTTTCAAGTAACTCTCATGTAGCAGGAAAAGAAGTAATGAAAAATCAACCAATACTTTAAGTGCAATTATTGTACCTACGACCTATTTTGGATTCACCGCCTGGTAAAGAACATGGTCTGCCTTGTGGTCTCACACAGATTCACACACACATATTCACTGATGTTTTTATTGAGACAGGTTCTCACTCACCATCCAGATTCCCTCCTTGTCAGAGACTCTGCAGCTGTAGTTTGACTGTCCGCTGTCCAGAATGTGTGTGAGTTGCTACATATCCTTTAACAGCCCCTGGTCCTGCTGTCTCTTGGTTGTCAGGTTCAGTGGGATAGTGTTGGACTTCTCTGGTTCCTCTCCTACACACCTTTTTCCTTGTCTCTTTTACTCACAAGTGTGAGTCTGTTACTCTGAGCTCTCCTCCTTCTCTCACTCCCTCACTCCTCCTCTTTCTGGTCCAGATGTCTTGTCTGGGTGTCTTCACTTCTCTCCCACGCCACTCTCTGTGCATCGATGTTCTTCTCTCACTCCTCCCCCAACCACTTCCTTGTCAGCTGTTAGCAGCTGTCAGAACCCTCAAGACCACAGACCCCACCCTCCCCCTCCAGTGTGAAGTGCAGAGCAGGAAACCAGCACTGAGACCACATACCCTGACTGTCACGTACTCCAGCGCTGCACTCTGCTACTCATCCTCCACCTCTTCTTCCCTTTGTCCTCCTGTCTCCTCTCTTCCTCCTTTCTCTGGTGTTCTCTCTCTCTGTCCAGTATCGTCCTCCTCCTTTCTCTGGTGGTCTCTCTCTCTGTCCAGTATCGTCCTCCTCCTTTCTCTGGTGGTCTCTCTCTCTGTCCGGTATCGTCCTCCTCCTTTCTCTGGTGGTCTCTCTCTCTGTCCGGTATCGTCCTCCTCCTTTCTCTGGTGGTCTCTCTCTCTGTCCGGTATCGTCCTCCTCCTTTCTCTGGTGGTCTCTCTCTCTGTCCAGTATCGTCCTCCTTTCTTCTCTCCTCTTCCTACTCCTCTTCCCTTCACTATCAGTTGGAGGGTTTCTGCAGTAAAGCAGGTAGCCCTCTGCCTTAGTCCCATCTAGGAACACCCTTTAGGTCCAGCACTGTTCAGGTTTTACTACAATAGGATGGTACAAAATGTATAATTTTTTTTATGAAGCTTGTACCCATCTCTGTCTCTCTCTCTCTCTCGCTCTCTGTGTCCCTGTCTTGTAGCCTCACTGTGTCCTGCTGGCCTCTAAGGAGAACTCAGCTCCTGTCAAGCTGGGGGGGTTTGGAGTGGCCATACAACTGGGAGAATCAGGCCTGGTGGCAGGAGGTACTCTATATTCCCTCTGGGACTGTGTATTTGTCATTCTCTATCTCTCGTATGTGTGTGTCAACCGACACTCTAACCCCCCCCCATTCCTCCCCAGGTCGAGTAGGCACGCCCCACTTCATGGCCCCAGAGGTGGTGAAGAGAGAGCCGTATGGTAAGCCTGTAGACGTGTGGGGCTGTGGAGTCATCCTGTTCATCCTGCTGTCTGGCTGCCTGCCCTTCTACGGTACCAAGGAACGCCTGTTTGAGGCTATCATTAAGGGGAAATATAAGGTAGTAGTTGATTTTCCAAAACGTCTCTCTAACACACACACACACACTCACACACACACACACTACAAGGCAAAGAAATGGGCGGGTGTGAAACCCACAGCAGCTGGTCATTGCACGTGGTTAACAAGCACAAGCTACGGCTTGGAAAGTTGCCTCAGCTGCAGTTCCATCAAGGCCTTCTGAATGCTCTGTATGGGCCTTAATAATGTACCATGTAGAACGGTCCTCATTCTGTCATCTGGGCTTGGTGTGGTTCCTTGGCAACATTCCTTCTATATCTATAGCTAGGTTAAAAAGCTCCAGGTATGTACTGTGTCCAAGGTGATAAACGTAGCCGGCATACCCTCGGTTGCTGCAGCCCTACATCCATCTGAGAGCGTGTATGTGTGACCCTCCCCTCTAGATGAACCCACGCCAGTGGAGCCACATCTCGGAGAGCGCCAAGGACCTGGTGCGTCGCATGCTGATGCTGGATCCCGCAGAGAGGATCACTGTCTACGAAGCCCTCAACCACCCCTGGCTCAAGGTGGGAACAAACATGCAGACACACTGATACACACACACACACATTCACATGCATGCATACACACTAAAAGCCCTGTCTGCAATATTCTGAATATGCAGACACACACTTAACCCCAAGTGCAACACATGATTTTAACTAGATGTGAAACTAACACTGGGTTAGTTGTTGTTTCCTCATAACTTCCTCCCTGTCAGGAGACGGACCCCTGCATCAGCTACTTTCACAACCCACAGAATACAGTCCGGTTTATTGAGTGGAAACTGTGTTGTAGTGTTTTCTCTTTATTAGTGTGGTATTCACCTCTCTGTGAGGGACAAGTATTTGCCTGTCTGTGAGGGACAGGTATTCACCTGTCTGTGTGTTCTCCCTCCAGGAGAGGGACAGGTATGCCTACAAGATCCACCTGCCAGAGACGGTGGAGCAGCTGAGGAAGTTTAATGCAAGGAGGAAGCTCAAGGTACACACACACACCATTGATGCTCTTCAATCAGTCAATCAATCAGTCAATACATTATTGTTCTTTGTGTTGTGTCCTAGGGGGCAGTGTTGGCTGCTGTCTCCAGCCACAAGTTTAGCTCCTTCTACGGAGACCCACCAGAAGAGATGCCCGACTTCTCTGAAGACCCCTCCTCCTCAGGTAAGACCCGCCCCTCTCCTCCTGTTGCCGTTCCCACGTCAACACCCAAGCCGAGCTGTGTCATGGCCGGATGTCATGGCCTACGTGGTTTGTGTTGCTAGCTCATTGTCCCACGGGCAGTCCTGAAGCACACCCCGGGTGATGTTGCACATTTCTGACATGTCATAGTTTTCTACAACTATAGCCAACGTCTGCTGTAACAGAAAAGGATGCTCGTCGTGTAGGAAGGATAATGATGATTTCACTTTTCTGTCACTGTTGTAAGCGCCTCAACCACAACCAAGCCTCAACGTTAGCTCATTTCCTGTTAATCAGTTGACAGAAAGTAGCTAACCACACAACCAATCCAGTGTTCAGAACAGCAGTGGAACATTCAGGCCCTGGTCTCTGTGCTGGCCTCTGTCTTTTTATAAATCCCCCTGATTGCTGGAAAAAGAAGTGCCCAGGCTAGCGTTGCCCAATGCCCTCACTTCCCTGTCTCTGTCCCGGGGCTGCACTGTCACTTCCTATGGGGGAACAAAGGGTCTATCTACTACCTGCCGTCCTCTGTCTGTCAAATAGCCTACTGCTCTGAATGCTGTGTTTGTCAGATGTTCTCAGACCTAAAAAAGTCTCTAATGTTGTGATAAGTTCATGTCCCACGCCATCTGTTTTGTAGGTCTCGTTAGAGGCCTTCAGATAGGCTCTGTCTAGAATGGTCAAATGAAACGGTGCCTACCCTTCCCATGCATTTGGGATTAAGGCGTGTAGCTGGATCTACACAACAGATGGTGTGGCGTGACCACTTTTCAGGATGAAAACATCAGAGAAATGGGAGCGGTACAGAGTCCATCCGAGTGGGTCATAGTAAAAGCATTGGAGACAATGTAGGGGATAGTCTAGTCTTCCTCTTGTGAGACCAGACAGCCTCATTGCATCACTCTGTGTTTTGTGACTATTTCTGCCCTTGTTTCTGCAGTCTAAAAAGAAAATGCTTAGGGATGGAATTCACTTTCCTGTGGAGTGTGGCTGTGTGTGTTGGGAGAGGAGGGGGGAGAGCAGTGTGCGAGTAAATTACCTATTTTCCTCAATGGCATCTCTGAGAATTTAGCCAGATGCCCACAGCTCCAGACTCTTCTAGAATCAACACAGCCTCTGCCTTTTGCTTACTCTCTCTCTCTCTCTCTCTCTCTTTCTCCTGTTTTGCTCTCTGTCTGTCTTGTCTTTCATCCTTCCTGGCCTCCTCTTTTCTCTCTCTCTACAAAATCCCTCTTTCTCTTGTCTGCTGAATCTTTCCCCTCTCTCTTGTCTTCTCTGTGGTGTTGTTGCAATGCGGCGCTCTCTGTAGGACTGCTAGCCGCTGAAAGTAGGTATCCCCAGGTAGCTTCCTGGTGTGACATCATCATGACTTCATCACCATCTATTAAACTACCCCCCCACCCCTCCCCGTAGCACCCTTGATGACTCACGTCCCAATACTCTAAAACAGCTTCCTCACCTTACCTATTTGGGGGATGAAACAATATCTGACTCTGTGTCAGTTGATGGGGGCGAATTGAACTCCAAGGTGAGGTGGACAGAAAGCCAATCAGAAGTATTGGGAAGTAGACTCTGTGTGCATTGTGATGTCACTCACCACCGACAGCTAATGAGGTGGACGCGTGCCTGCACGGCTTCCATTTGATCCAATCACAACCGTTGTCAGTGGCGCGTGCATTCTGGACCTGTCATGGCCTTGGAGGACAAACTGAAAGTGTTCAGTCTTCAAACCTCTTTCTATGTGCGCAGTGTTTTTCTATGTTCTACAAACAGCATGGCAACTAACTTTAGTCTTCCATACAATCTCTCAGCCTTCACTAACCTGAACTAACCAATCACATGACCTGACCTCCATACCATTTATCTCCATCCCATGCGATATGGTTTATTCCTTCCTTCCTGTCTAATCTGTCATATTGATGATGGGACGTACCTCTGTTCTGTTCTATTCTGTCCTGTTCTGCCGTCTCTCTGTTGCTTTCGCTGCATGTAGCAGGTACTCTAGCTTGACACCTTCTCTGTTTCTAGCTGTGTGTGCAGTGTCTCTGTGTGTGTGTGTGTGCAGTGTCTCTGTGTGTGTGTGTGTGTGC
>QNTS01014850.1:13171-23608 GCA_003317085.1 Hucho hucho
TCAAATCAAATCAAATCAAATTTATTTATAAAGCCCCCCTTACATCAGCTGATGTCACAGAGTGCTGTACAGAAACCCAGCCTAAAACCCCAAACAGCAAGCAATGCAGGTGTAAAAGCACTGCAGGTGTAAAAGCACGGTGGCTAGGAAAAACTCCCTAGAAAGGCCAAAACCTAGGAAGAAACCTAGAGAGGAACCAGGCTGTGAGGGGTGGCCAGTCCTCTTCTGGCTGTGCCGGGTGCAGATTATAACAGAACATGGACAAGATTTTAAAATGTTCATAAAACAGGCAGAACAGTTGAAACTGGAGAAGCAGCACGGCCAGGTGGACTCGGGACATCAAGGAGTCATCAGGCCAGGTAGGCCTTGAGGAATGGTCCTAATGCTCAGGTCCTCCGAGAGAGAGAAGAAGAAAAAAGAAAGAAAGAGAGAGATAATTAGAGAGAGCATACTTAAATTCGCACAGGACACCAGATAAAATAAATACTCCAGATATAACAGACGGACCCTAACCCCCCGACACATAAACTACTGCAGCATAAATACTGGGGGCTGAGACAGGAGGGGTCGGGAGACACTGTGGCCCCGTCCGACGATACCCCCGGACAGGGCCAAACAGGCAGGATATAACCCCACCCACTCTGCCGAAGCACAGCCCCCACACCACTAGAGGGAAATCTTCAACCACCAACTTACCATCCTGAGACAAGGCCGAGTATAGCCCACAAGATCTCCGCCACGGCACCAGTAAGCCAGTGACTCAGCCCCTGTAATAGGGTTAGAGGCAGAGAATCCCAGTGGAGGGGAAACCGGCCAGGCAAAGACAGCAAGGGTGGTTCGTTGCTCCAGTGCCTTTCCGTTCACCTTCACACTCCTGGGCCAGACTACACTCAGTCATAAGACCTACTGAAGAGATGAGTCTTCAATAAAGACTTAAAGGTTGAGACAGAGTCTGCGTCTCTCACATGGATAGGCAGACTATTCCATAAAAATGGAGCTCTATAGGAAAAGGCCCTACCTCCAGCTGTTTGCTTAGAAATTCTAGGGACAGTAAGGAGGCCTGCGTCTTGTGACCGTAGCGTACGTGTAGGTATGTACGGCAGGACCAAATTGGAAAGATAGGTAGGAGCAAGCCCATGTAATGCTTTGTAGGTTAGCAGTAAAACCTTGAAATCAGCCCTTGCCTTAACAGGAAGCCAGTGTAGAGAGGCTAGTACTGGAGTAATATGATCAAATTTTGGGGTTCTAGTCAAGATTCTAGCAGCCGTGTTTAGCACTAACTGAAGTTTATTTAGTGCTTTATCCGGGTAGCCGGAAAGTAAAGCATTGCAGTAGTCTAACCTAGAAGTTACAAACGCATGGATTAACTTTTCTGCATCATTTTTGGACAGAAAGTTTCTGATTTTTACAATGTTACGTAAATGGAAAAAAGCTGTCCTTGAAACAGTCTTGATATGTTCGTCAAAAGAGAGATCAGGGTCCAGAGTAACGCCGAGGTCCTTCACAGTTTTATTTGAGACGACTGTACAACCATCAAGATTAATTGTCAGATTCAACAGAAGATCTCTTTGTTTCTTGGGACCTAGAACTAGCATCTCTGTTTTGTCAGAGTTTAAAAGTAGAAAATTTTCCGCCATCCACTTCCTTATGTCTGAAACACAGGCTTCCAGGGAGGGCAATTTTGGGGCTTCACCATGTTTCATCGAAATGTACAGCTGTGTGTCATCCGCATAGCAGTGAAAGTTAACATTATGTTTCCGAATGACATCACCAAGTGGTAAAATATATAGTGAAAACAGTAGTGGTCCCAAAACAGAGCCTTGAGGAACACCGAAATTTACAGTTGATTTGTCAGAGGACAAACCATCCACAGAGACAAACTGATATCTTTCCGACAGATAAGATCTAAACCAGGCCAGAACTTGTCCATGTAGACCAATTTGGGTTTCCAATCTCTCCAAAAGAATGTGGTGATCGATGGTATCAAAAGCAGCACTAAGGTCTAGGAGCACGAGGACAGTTGCAGAGCCTCGGTCTGACGCCATCAAAAGGTCATTTACCACCTTCACAAGTGCAGTCTCAGTGCTATGGTGGGGTCTAAAACCAGACTGAAGCGTTTCGTATACATTGTTTGTCTTCAGGAAGGCAGTGAGTTGCTGCGCAACAGCTTTTTCTAAAATTTTTGAGAGGAATGGAAGATTCGATATAGGCCGATAGTTTTTTATATTTTCTGGGTCAAGGTTTGGCTTTTTTAAGAGAGGCTTTATTACTGCCACTTTTAGTGAGTTTGGTACACATCCGGTAGATAGAGAGCTGTTTATTATGTTCAACATAGGAGGGCCAAGCACAGGAAGCAGCTCTTTCAGTAGTTTAGTTGGAATAGGGTCCAGTATGCAGCTTGAAGGTTTAGAGGCCATGATTATTTTCATCAATGTGTCAAGAGATATGGTACTAAAAAACTTGAGTGTCTCTCTTGATTTTATGTCCTGGCAAAGTTGTGTGGACTCAGGACAACTGAGCTTTGGAGGAATACGCAGATTTAAAGAGGAGTCCGTAATTTGCTTTCTAATGATCATGATCTTTTCCTCAAAGAAGTTCATGAATGAATCACTGCTAAAGTGAAAGCCATCCTCTCTTGGGGAATGCTGCTTTTTAGTTAGCTTTGCGACAGTATCAAAAATAAATTTTGGATTATTCTTATTTTCCTCAATTAACTTGGAAAAATAGGATTTCTATCATTATTATTAATATTACTATTATTATTATTATTATTAATATTATTAATATTAATATTACTATTATTATTATTATTACTATTATTATTATTATTAATATTATTACTATTATTATTATTATAATTATTGTTATTATTATTAATATTATTATTAATATTATTATTATTACTATTATTATTATTATTATTATTATTATTATTATTATTACTATTATTAATATTATTACTATTATTATTATTATTATTATTATTATTATTATTACTATTATTATTATTAATATTAATATTAATATTAATATTAATATTAATATTATTAATAAACCTTGTATTTTGACAGGGAAGTCTTACTGACTAGGGTCTCTTTTTTCAGATGGGCCCTGCATAAATATCCAAACATACATACAACATACAGAATTACAAAAACATATTAAGAAAAACAGATACATTTATCAACATAGACGTCTCTGATCATTATTCTGAACTGAAGAAATGGGACCAGAACATCTCATGTCAGAGATCTCTGATCTGAAGTAATGGGACCAGAACATCTAATTTCAGAGATCTCTGAGCTGAAGAAATGGGACCAGAACCTCTCATGTCAGAGATCTCTGATCTGAAGAAATGGGACCAGAACATCTCATGTCAGAGATCTCTGAGCTGAAGAAATGGGACCAGAACATCTCATGACAGAGATCTCTGAGCTGAAGAAATGGGACCAGAACATCTCATGACAGAGATCTCTGAGCTTAAGAAATGGGACCAGAACCTCTCATGTCAGAGATCTCTGAGCTGAAGAAATGGGACCAGAACATCTCATGACAGAGATCTCTGAGCTGAAGAAATGGGACCAGAACCTCTCATGTCAGAGATCTCTGAGCTGAAGAAATGGGACCAGAACAACTCATGTCAGAGATCTCTGAGCTCCACATAAAGGTTGAAAAAACCCTAAAAGCAGCTTTACCTTTACAGGCTTCTGGAAAACAGTTGTGGGCTTTAGCCAATTTGTCTCAAATTTGCGGCAATCTCATATTTTCACATGCAAATTAGTTTTGTGGCAAACTGTTGCGGTAAATTTACGACAAGCTCATATTTTTTTATTGCAAATGTGTCTTTTGGCAAACTGTTGTGGTAAATTTGCAGCAACTTGTGAACTTCTGGCAAACAATTCTGGGAAACTTGTGGCGAACAAATTCTACAAATTCCAGTATGAATATGCAAATTACTGAAATGTAATGTGGCTACAACATTTACGTAAGAGAAATGTGTACACTATGGGGATGTTGACCTTAGGATGTTTAAAGGGGCAAGTACAGAATTATTTACATGAGCCAAGTGATAACTGAGCAATGGACTTCAACCAATGGAAGATAATTAACTAATTTTAAAAAATTAAAACAAAAACTGAAATCAAACCAATTCAGAACTATTGCCTGAGGGAACTTTGGAGATGGCTTGTTGAATGAAAGCACCGAAACAATCAGAAAATTCGGATAGTGAAAACATTTTATTTTGGCATCTTAAAAAAAGGTAGAAATTGAGTTATGCCTAATATGGCAATTCATATTATTGTTCTAAATTAACCCCCAAAAAATGCTGGGTTAAAAATAACCCAATTTGGGTCATTTTGACAACCCAGCGGTGGGTCAATATTGTTCAAAACATTTCAGCATTGGGTTAATTCAACCCAGTGGGGCTGGGTTGTGCTTCTAACCCAGCACCTTGGGTTGAGCACTTGACCCAGATGCTGGGTAAATTAGACTATATTGCTGGGTTAAAACATCCCAGTGTGTTGGGTTGTGACATACACCCAGTACATTGGGTTGGGGGATTGACCCAGCAGTTGGGTCATTCTTTTCTTATTTATTTTTTGCCTTTCCTACCATCCCACCCCCTCGCCTTTCCTACACACAATCAACATACAATGTTGAATTTAGAATCATTCATTTGTATTGTCTGCATTTCAGAACATACATCACGTCAGAGAATTGTTCACAACGTACAAGAATATACATTTTTTAAATAGCACATTTAAACAAATCCTTATTGTCTAAGTATGTGTTATTTCATAAAATACGATTTCATAAGATAGGATTGATTATTAAGATGTATTTATATTATTCATTTTATATTTATATTATTTAATGAACCAAACAGTCCAAATACCAGACTAAAGCTGAACTTAATGTGTACACTCAGATTGCAATCTGAGAAAAAAAATAAAGAAGACGTGCTTGTGACTTTGTCTGTCTTTAGTGGTATTATTAACACAGATGTGTCTATCAGACAGGGCCAGAGCTAATTGATAGATATTCACATTCACTGACACACTTCAGCTATCTCACTGTATTTTAGGTGACAGCACACACCATGCTGTTTTGCCATGTGATAATGGTCTACATTTGGGTCGATTCAAAACATCGTTACACGGAGAACAAGTGTAAAATATTACGTGTGGACTAATGGCTGTATTTCATTCATAAAGCACTTTTCACAATTCCCAAAATGTAACATTTGTATTTTAAATAAATTGTTGTGATAGAAGTGCAGCAGAACGCTTCAGCCCAGCTTTTACCAAAAATGTCATTATATATATATATATATATATATATATTAATCAAAGAAATACAGTATATAAAGATTTATGTGCAACAGTAGTTGAACTAAAGGCAAACAAGCACACACCATACAGTAGGCAAAGATCTGGCAAAAGTGCATTAAAACAAACTAAAAGTCCCATTTAACAGAGCTCTAAATAGTGCCTTAAGAGCATAATTAGCATTGGAATATGAAGAGGAAAGGGGGATACCTAATCAGTTGTACAACTGAACGCTTTCAACTGAAATGTGTCTTCCGCATTTAACCCAACCCCTCTGAATCAGAGAGACACTCATGGCTCATCCATCCATTGATCTATTAATTCACAGGAACACAAACACTGTGCTTCCTCCTGTCACTTCTCACACTACATAATAGAGCAGATACTTATCCACTATTGTTCATTGGAAAGAATGCATGCTTTTAACAGTCGTACTGCGGGGGGATTCTGCTCCTGGCAGCTGATACACCGTGGTCTGTAGGAAAGTTGATATCAAACACATAATAGGACTTGAAGCACACGTCCAGTACCCCAAGCAGTGTGCCTTGCTGCAATGCTTGCGAGTGGCGCAGCGGTCTAAGGCACTGTATCTCGGTGCTAGAGGCGTCAATACAGACCCTGGTTTGATTCCAAGCTGTATCACAACCGACCGTGATTGGGAGTCCCATAGGGCGGCGCACAATTGGCCGAGCGTTGTCCGGGTTTGGCCGGGGTAGGCCATCACTGTAAATAAGAATTTGTTCTTAACTGACTTGCCTAAGTAAATAAAAAAATAAATTAAAAAAATGCCTGTTCACTAACGACTGTAAACAACTGTGAGCCAAGAGCATGAAGAGAATGTAGGGTCCGGTCAACTCCGTTGGTTGGCACCAACCAAAGAATGGAGGCACACTGACAACGTCACACACAATTTATTTGGTATACTATACAGCCATTTACATCAATATTAAACACCCAACTCCAATGTTTTTGTCCTTGAAAACCTCAATCCAGGTCTCAGTCAGTTTCCCCAAGCAGTCAGGGTTTAAAATGGAGAAGTCCTGAGCAATCTGTAGTAAAGCAGACAAACAATGACTTTCCCATTGCAGTTAACCATTAGTCTGGCTAACACCTTAAAACTTCTTAGGGAGCGTCAGCAGAGGTGACGGTTTTGGAGAGTCTGGCGTGCCCAAAGTAAAATGCCTACCACTCAGGCCCAGAAACTAGGATATGCACATAATTAGTACTTTTGGATAGGAGACACTCTGAAGTTTCTAAAACTGTTACAATAATGTCTGTGAGTATAACAGAACTGATATAGCAGAACTGATATATTACTTTTCACCGGGTAGTGTCGGGATCGGGGCGCTAGCGCCCCAGTTGTCCCTAAGTTAACTCTCGAAGTCCTCCTGACATCGTTCTGGAATGGCTCTTTGATGTTGTCGGCACAATGTATCAATAATGAAGGGGGGTGTGCTTTTACTGGTTGGCTTTTACTGGTTCCTGTTTCCTTCTCAATCAAACACCAAGGATTTGTTTTGTTGTTGTTGAGAGAACCAATCAAACCCTTTCGCATAATCTATGAGCAAATATTGCATTAACAAACAGCCTCCTTTCCAGCCCAGTGTGGTCACAGCTCTCCCTGTGCTGAGTCACGTGGGTCGCCTCAGCCAGGATAGTTAAATACAGCAAACAAAATCAAATTCAAGTCTCATGTTTTTGTAAACAATTTAACGCTCCATGCCTGGAGTATCCAGCAGAAACGGATCCTCTCGGACTATCTCGACTGTCTTGGCCCCATTCTGTCTGGTCCACTGAGCCCTCTGGATCACGGTCTCCTTCATGTACTCCGCAACTAGGTTTGCAGTTGTTGTTGGGGGTTAACTGCCTTGCTCAAGGGCAGAATGGCAGATATTTCCACCTTCCTGGCTCAGGGATTCTAACCAATGACCTTTCGGTTACTGTCCCAATGCTCTTAATCGCTAAGGGGGGGATTCTAAGGGATAGTTTCACCCACATTTCTATATTTCATACTATGAGGAGGGTATGGTTGGTAAGACAGGTCAAATGGTTGAACAAAGTCAAGGGAGTGAGGAAAGAGCAAAATGAATAGTGGCGACAGTAGCTTCCAGGTTAGAAAGGCAGACCGAATACTGTCGGGTTATCGGTTCCAACTGCCTGCGGGTAAATCTGCAGAGAGTGATCTGTAAGCCAAAGAGTTACCAGCTACAATATCTCTGTGTACTACCTACTGCTGTTGTGCCCTTGAGCAAAGGCAATTTACCCCTAAGTGCCCATGAGCTGCTCCCAGCCTGTGATGTGTCAGGTTGGTCACTCAAATCAAATCAAATTTCATTGCTTGTTAGATATTACTGCACTGTCAGAACTAAAAGCACAAGCACAACTCGGAATAACATCTGCTAACCATGTGACCAATGATATTTTATTTGATTTGAGATGTAAGTTACACTCTTAAAAAATGCTGTGTTGTTTGGATGACCTAATGGCTGGGTTGCAGGCATTAGGTCAATAGTTGTGTTGTTTGGATGACCTAATGGCAGGGTTGCAGGCATAAGGTCAATAGTTGGGTTGTTTGGATGACCTAATGGCTGGGTTGCAGGCGTTAGGTCAATAGTTGGGTTGTTTTCTGTAAAAACAGAAAGGTTGGGTTGTTGGTGCTGGGTTATTAAGGTTGAGCTATGGATATTTGACCCAGAGAGTGGGTTAATTCTCCCACCACCACCAGCGCGTGAGCAAATGTCAAGACATCGCAAAGTCTTCTTGTGCGACTTAGTGACTGACTAAGTGGAAAATGGCTAACATTTTTGGACAGACTGAAAATCGTGAAAATGGTAAGTAACGTTACGAATTATGAAGTTGATGGTCATTCAGGTTAAAGAGGTTATCTCATGCTTGCATGATGATTGATTGAGATATCTAATGGGGGTGACAGGTTTTCATTGACCTTGTGTAAAAAAGCTTCTTCGTCTTCCACGTTGCCATTGATAACCAATAGCACCTTAATGGAAACATGAAAGACTGAACTTCACCAGAGCCTCTTAGAACGGAGCAGCCACTTTGGGGCTAGGTATATTACATGCACTGCTACCATAGATAGCTGGCCTTCATGTTACTATACTTGCTTTATTGGTCATTTGCACAGATATTCTGTCACAATCCCATCTGGACAAGAGGAATACCTATGTAAGAATGCTGTTCATTGACTACAGCTCAGCATTTAACACCATAGTACCCTCCAAACTCGTCATTAACCTCGAGACCCTGGGTCTCGACCCCGCCCTGTGCAACTGGGTCCTGGACTTTCTGACGGGCCGCCCCAGGTGGTGAAGGTAGGAAACAACATCTCCACTCCGCTGATCCTCAACACTGGGGCCCCACAAGGGTGCATTCTCAGCCCTCTCCTGTACTCCCTGTTTACCCATGACTGCGTGGCCATGCACGCCTCCAACTCAATCAACAAGTTTGCAGACGACACTACAGTGGTAGGCTTGATTACCAACAACAACGAGACGGCCTACAGGGAGGAGGTGAGGGCCCTCTCACTCAACGTCAAAACAAAGGAGATGATTGTGGACTTCAGGAAACAGCAGAGGGAGCACCCCCCCATCCACATCGACAGGACAGTAGTGGAGAAGGTGGAAAGGTTTTAAGTTCCTCGGCGTACACGTCACGGACAAGCTGAAACGGTCCACCCACACAGACAGCGTGATGAAGAAGGCGCAACAGCGTCTCTTCAACCTCAGGAGGCCGAAGAAATTTGGCTTGTCACCAAAAACACTCACAAACATTTACAGATGGACAATTGAAAGCATCCTGTCGGGCTGTATCACCGCCTGGTACGGCAGCTGCACCGCCCTCAACCGCAAGGCTCTCCAGAGGGTAATGCTGTCTGCACAACGCATCACCAGGGGCAAACTACCCACCCTCCAGGACACCTACAGCACCCGATGTCACAGGAAGGCCAAAAAGATCATCAAGGACAACAACCACCCGAGCCACTGCCTGTTCACCCCGCTATCATCCAGAAGGCGAGGTCAGTACAGGTGCATCAAAGCTGGGACCGAGAGACTGAAAAACAGCTTCTATCTAAAGGCCATCAGACTGTTAACAGCCATCAGTAACATAGAGAGACTGCTGCCAACATACTGACTCAAATCTCTGGCCACTTTAATACATGGAATTAATAAAGGTATCACTAGTCACTTTAAATAACCCCACTTTAATAATGTTTACATATCCTACATTACTCATCTCATATGTATATACTGTATTCTATACCATCTACTGCATCTTGCCTATGCTGCACAGCCATTGCTCATCCATATATTTATATGTACATGTTCTTATTCATCCCTAAACATTTGTGTGTACAAGGTAGTTGTTGGGGAATTGTTAGATTACTTGTTAGATATTACTGCATTGTTGGAACTAGAAGCACAAGCATTTCGCTACACCCGCAATAACATCTGCTAACACTAATTTATCACTAACAAAAGTGTATTTCAATGGTGTTGATGCATCCTCTTACCAGCCTGTTCCAAAAGCACGGATAGGGGAAGGGCATCCATCTGCAAAAGTGAAGTTTTGCGTGGATGTCAAATCAACTCATATTGTTGCTACATACCTTAGCTGTTGCGCTAGCTAACATGCTACTGAACCGTGACACTAGCATATTGACATGCATGTTGATATTAAGACAGTAACGTATTCACCCCCAAAAAATATGTGTTTAGGCAAATCGTTAGTTAACTGTGAAAAAATGTGATAGCTAAAGTTAGCTAGCTAAGTGCTAGACAGCTAAGCGCTACATAGCTAAGCGCTACATAGCTAAGCGCTAGACAACTAAGCGCTAGACAACTAACCGCTACATAGCTAAGCGCTACATAGCTAAGCGCTAGACAGCTAAGCGCTACATAGCTAAGCGCTACATAGCTAAGCGCTAGACAGCTAAGCGCTAGACAGCTAAGTGCTAGACAGCTAAGCGCTACATAGCTAAGCGCTAGACAGCTAAGCGCTAGACAGCTAAGCGCTACATAGCTAAGCGCTACACAGCTAAGCGCTAGACAGCTAAGCGCTACATAGCTAAGCGCTAGACAGCTAAGCGCTA
>QNTS01014855.1:0-19514 GCA_003317085.1 Hucho hucho
TGCTCTACGGTAGAACCTTTAGTTTACTGCTCTATGGTAGAACCTTTAGTTTACTGCTCTACGATAGAACCTTTAGTTTAGTGCTCTATGATAGAACCTTTAGTTTACTGCTCTATGGTATAACCTTTAGTTTAGTGCTCTATGGTATAACCTTTAGTTTAGTGCTCTACGGTAGAACCTTTAGTTTAGTGCTCTACGGTAGAACCTTTAGTTTACTGCTCTACGGTAGAACCTTTAGTTTACTGCTCTACGGTAGAACCTTTAGTTTACTGCTCTATGGTAGAACCTTTAGTTTACTGCTCTATGGTAGAACCTTTAGTTTAGTGCTCTACGGTAGAACCTTTAGTTTACTGCTCTATGGTAGAACCTTTAGTTTACTGCTCTACGATAGAACCTTTAGTCTGTCTATATTAGAATAATTATGAGAGGAGAGGAGCGTGACCTCTAGGGGGCCCCCATTGATTTTGTTAGTCACTCTCACCCATATCATATTAACATGGCATAAGTCATGGCAAAATGTGGAGAATTGCAGGAAATTAGCTTTTAAAACTGCAAACATTTCTCCCGCCCCATGGCAAAAAATGAGGTGTAAAACTGCAACAACAAATAAGTTCTGTAAAGCAAAAGTTTTTTTTTTAATTTAGTTTAAAAAATATATATTCTGCTAACAGATCCCTCTGTACATATACATTTGTTTAATCCCAGTGCTGAGTTAATGTGAGCTAATCGTATAGCTGATTAGTGAAATGCTTGTGCTTCTATCTCCGATAGTGCAGTAATATCTAACAAGTAACATCTAAAAGTTTCACAACATATTCCCAAAAAACACATGAATCTAAGTAAGGAATGGATTAAGAATACATACACACTACCGTTCAAAAGTTTGGGGTCACTTATAAATGTCCTTGTTTTTGAAAGAAAAGCAATTTTTTCGTCTATTAAAAAAACATCAAATTGGTCAGAAATACAGTGTAGACATTGTTGTAATGTTGTAAATGACTATTGTAGCTGGAAACGGCAGATTTTTTAATGGAATATCTACGTAGGTGTACAGAGGCCCATTATCAGCAACCATCACTCCTGTGTTCCAATGGCACGTTGTGTTAGCTAATCCAAGTTTATCATTTTAAAAGGCTAATTGATCATTAGAAAACCCTTTTGCAATTATGTTAGCACAACTGAAAACTGTTGTTCTGATTAAAGAAGCAATAAAACTGGCCTTCTTTAGACTATTGAGTATCTGGAGCATCAGCATTTGTGGGTTCGAATACAGGCTCAAAATGGTCAGAAACAAAGAACTTTCTTCTGAAACTCATTAGTCTATTCTTGCTCTGAGAAATGAAGGCTTTTCCATGTGAGAAAGTGCCAAAAAACTGAAGATCTCGTACAACGCTGTGTACTACTCCCTTCACAGAACAGGTCAAACTGGCTCTAACCAGAATAGAAAGAGGAGTGGGAGGCCCCGGTGCACAACTGAGCATGAGGACAAGTACATTAGTGTCTAGTTTGAGAAACAGACGCCTCACAAGTCCTCAAAATTAAATAGTACCCGCAAAACACCAGTCTCAACGTCAACAGTGAGGAGGCGACTCCGGGATGCTGGCATTCTATGGAAGAGTTCCTCTGTCCAGTGTCTGTGTTATTTTGCCCATCTTAATCTTTTCTTTTTAATGGCCAGTCTGAGATATGGCTTTTTCTTTGCAACTCTGCCTAGAAGGCCAGCATCCCGGAGTCGGCTCTTCACTGTTGACGTTGAGACTGGTGTTTTGCGGGTACTATATAATGAAGCTGCCAGTTGAGGACTTGTAAGGCGTCTGTTTCTCCAACTAGACTTGTCCTCTTGCTCATGTGCTTTTCTTTCAAAAACAAGGACATTTCTAGGTGACGCCAAACTTTTGAACGGTAGTGTATGTCAGAGCGTCATTGGCCTAAGATACAGTGGCATAGTATAAAGTACAGTATATACAGTACATATGAGATGGGTGATGCAATATTTACAAACAATTAGTGACTAAGATACCGTAGAATAGTATAGAGTACAGTTTACACATATGAGATGAGTAATGCAAGATACGTAGACATTATTAAAGTGGCTAGTGATGCATTTCTAAAAGTGGCCAGTGATCCCTAATATATGTCTATAGGCAGCCGCCTCTGATGTGCTAGTGATGGCTGTTTAGCAGTCTGATGGCCTTTAGATAGATGTTGATTTTCAGTCTCTCGGCCCCAGCTTTTATGCATCTGTACTGACCTCTCCTTCTGGATGATAGCAGGGTGAACAGGCAGTGGCTCAGGTGGTTGATGTCCTTGATTATCTTTTTGGCCTTCCTATGTCATTGGGTGCTGTAGGTGTCCAGGAAGTTTTCCCCCGGTAATGCATTGGGCAGACCAGTGATACAGCCCGACAGGATGCTCTCAATTGTGCATCTGTAAAAGTTTGAGGATTTTAGGTGTTAAGCCAAATTTCTTTAGCCTCCTGAGGTTGAAGAGGCGCTGTTGCGCCTTCTCCACCACACCGTCTGTGTGGGTGGACCATTTCAGTTTGTCAGTGATGTGTACGCCGAGGAACTTGAAGCTTTCCACCTTCTCCTCTGCGGTCCCATCAATGTGGATATGGGGGTGCTCCCTCTGCTATTTCCTGAAGTCCACGATCATCTTCTAATATTGTTGATGGCCAAAATAAAGGAAACACTTGAATAAATTAGGGATACAATGTATATTGAAAGCAGGTGCTTCCACACAGCTGTGGTTCCTGAGTTAATTAAGCAAAGAACATCATCATGCTTAGGCATGTATAAAAATACACATTTGCCAATTATTTTGACCACCATGGCTAGAAGAAGAGATCTCAGTGACTTTGAAAGAGGGGTCTCAAAGGCGCATAGGGGGTTTAAAAGGTGCGTGTGTCAAATCAAACTTTATGTCACATGCGCCGAATACAACAAGTGTAGACTTTACCATGAAATGCTTACTTACAAGCCCTTAACCAACAGTGCAGTTCAAGAATAAGAAAATATTTACCAAGTAGACTAAAATAAGAAGTAATAATAAAAAGTAACACAATAAGAATAACATAACAAGGCTATATACAGGGAGCACCGGTACCGAGTCAGTGTGTGGGGGTACAGGCTAGTTGAGGTCATCTGTACATGTAGGTGGGGGCGAAGTGACTATGCATAGGTAACAAACAAACAGCGAGTAGCAGCAGAGTACAAAAGGGAGGGGGTCAATGTAAATTGTCCGGTGGCGAGTTTATGAATTGGTCAGCAGTCTTATGGCTTGGGGGTAGAAGTTGTTGAAGAGCCTTTGGGTCCTAGACTTGGCGCTCCAGTACCGCTTGCCATGAGGTAGCAGAGAAAACAGTCTATAACTTGGGTGACTGGAGTCTCTGACAATTTTATGGGCTTTCCTCTGACACCACCTATTATATAGGTCCTGGATGGCAGGAAGCTTGGTGATGTACTGGGCCGTTCGCACTACCCTCTGTAGCACCTTACGGTCAGATGCCGAGCAGTTGCCATACCAGGCAGTGATGCAACCGCTCAGGATGCTCTCGATGGTGCAGCTGTAGAAACTTTTGAGGATCTGGGGACCCATGCCAAATATTTTCAGTCTCCTGAGGGGGAAAAGGTTTTGTCGTGCCCTCTTCACAACTGTCTTGGTATGTTTGGACCATGATAGTTGGTTGGTGATGTGGACACCAAGGAACTTGAAACTCTCAACCCGCTCCACTACAGCCCCGTCGATGTTAATGGGGGCCTGTTCGGACCGCATTTTTTCCTGTAGTCCACGATCAGCTCCTTTGTCTTGCTCACATTGAGGGATAGGTTGTTGTCCTGGCACCACACTGCCAGTTCTCTGTCCTCCTCCCTATAGGCCGTCTCATCGTTGTCGGTGATCAGGCCTACCACTGTTGTGTCGTCAGCAAACTTAATGATGGTGTTGGAGTCGTGTTTGGCCACGCAGTCATGGGTGAATAGGGAATACAGGAGGGGACTAAGAACACACCCCTGAGGGGCCCCAGTGTTAAGGATCAGCGTGGCAGACGAGTTGTTGCCTACTCTTACAT
This sequence comes from Hucho hucho, assembly GCA_003317085.1. Lineage (NCBI taxonomy): Eukaryota > Metazoa > Chordata > Actinopteri > Salmoniformes > Salmonidae > Hucho > Hucho hucho. Next base: position 4,070 of record QNTS01014855.1, read on the forward strand.
ACTAATTTCATTGTCCTGGATTTACTTTAACTATGTCCCGTCTAGTCTATGACACCAGTCTGAAATACAGGACAGATTCAGGTGGAGGGAAAGAGGAAGACAACCAGACAATACAGAGAAGTGTTTACACTGATGTTAAAGCTCATTAGAGAAGTATCAGTGTCTCCCTCTGCCTTTTCTGCCCATGATGACTAGGACATCAAGTGTTTTCAGCTGCATCTGTGCGTTATTGATTTGTATGACGTATTAAAGGTAGCCTAGAGTCTAGGCTGAAAGAATATATATGATAGGATTACCAGAAAATAGAGATATTGATCGGGTCAAGAAGAAGAAGCAGGGTTTACGTTATATGTAAAGAGAGGATTCGAGGGTGGCAGGTAGCCTAGCGGTTAAGAGCGTTGAGCCAGTAACCGAAAGGTCACTGGTTTTAATCCCCGAGCCGACAAGGTGAACAATCTGTCGCTGTGCCTTTGAGCAAGGCACTTAACCCTAATTGCTCCTGTAAGTCGCTCTGAGTGTCTGCTTAATGACTAAAATGTTAAATGATACATCAGGCTGCACATCGTAAACAGACATTTTAGACAATATTTCACACGCTGGACTGAGGCTTTTCCCCAGCAGGCATTAAATTGCATTATAATATGTAAATAAATTGTGCATTGCCAGGAATCCTAAATACACCAGTCCAGTCTTTCTATTCCAGCCCAGAAGGTGGCGGTAAAGCGCTCACAGTTCGCTACCAGCCGCCATTACACTCCACTGAAGAAGAACAGGGAGAAGCGGAAGTCCTGTGGTATGTGCGTAGCAAATAAATAACATTTTTCACAGGTATTTGCAAGCTAATAAATATTACGCTGGTGTGGAATTTGTAATGTTACTTTTGCCACATACACATTAATTAATGACATGAATGCCTTCGACTTAGCCTCTAATAAAGGCATTTATCGACAGCATGCTAGCTACTTTTAGCCAGCTATTAACGTTAAAAGCAGCAATCAGCAGTTAAAACAATACAAAGATGAGAAATGTAATCACTCTCAAAAGCATAGATATAGCTATGAATGCAAAGACTGACCATCCAATATATCAAACTTAGGCTAAATAGTGTTTACATTTACTCTGTTTACAAACAGTTGGTCAAAACATGCTTAGATTTGGGGTTCTGATGGGGTACGACAGTCGAACTAATCTCAAGGATCTATGGGTACATATCGTTAATTCACAAGTCCAAAAATGGATATAGCAACTGCAGATTGGCCCCTTTAACGTTACTGTTGACAGAAGTTGTAAATACATTTGTTTATTTAAAAATGTAGCAAAAGCAAACCTGTGGGAAAACTTGCCATAAAGAGTGTACGTGTGACCACCTCTCCCTCCCAGATATAGCTAGGTCATTGGTCTTCCTCCTCCAGTCCAGATTGAGGAGGTTGCTACCTGTCTGTCAGTATGTCATCCAGGAGAGAACAGAGTTCCAGGTCTCTCCTATTTGGCTTGCTACTTGTGCTGCTCTGTGAGGTGTTCTCATTTGCACACGCAAGCAAGGTATGTTAATTGATGGGGCCATACTCACTGGTGTACAGTGTCAATTTCTGATGATGCTCACACAAATCATTAGCTTGGTCCCAGATCTGTTTGTGCTGTCTTGCCAACTCCTGCGGCCATTGTCAGTTGGCAAGACAGCACAAACAGATCTAGGACCACACTCTTAGAAAAAAAGGGTTATTCGGCTGCCCCATAGACGGGTTGGTTGCTTATCAACTATGCGGCGAAACAGACACAAAACAGACAGGGTTGGCTTAGATTGTTGACAACATGTTAAATATATTTTGACTCCAATGTTTATTGAAAACATAAATAAGTTTACACAATGTGCACTTGTCTCAAATACATTGTTACAGTTGTTGGTTAGCTAGCTCGGGAATTTTTGCCATATCAGTCAAAACACCTCAAAACATGACATGGTATCAAGAACAAGCTAAAACTAGCTGAAATGAGCGACCTACGATTCCCACATGGCAACTTCTTGTCATTGTTGCTAGTAATCTGGCCATCCAGAATCACAACAACACACGGACTTCTGCCCGATTGGAGCACATCGTTTTCGTTAGGTTGTTAGCTAACCCATCTATAAGATAACCCTTTTTGGTTTCAGGTAGAACCCTCTGTGGTAAAGGTTCTCCTATGGGGACAGCCGAAGAACCCTTTTAGGTTCTAGATAGCATCTTTTTACAGGCTAACAAATCACTGTGTTTTGAAGACCCCCATGATGATAATATTCTTCTCTATGTTCACAGAGTTTTGAAGACGTGCGCTGCAAGTGTATCTGTCCACCCTACAGGAACATCACTGGACACATCTACAACAGGAATGTCTCCCAGAAAGATTGGTGAGAAATGTTCTATCACATAAGCCCTATGCACATCATGCAGAATTTACAATCTGGTCTAACTCAGTCACTCATCTTCGTTCGCTCCTGTTGTCTTCTACAGTACATTTAACTAGTTCTGCCAAGGAGCTGTGGATTTAAGGATCCCCCACTCACACAATTTGCTGATCGATGTCTTTGTAGTTCAATGTAGTTCTGGAAATAATGAATAAAAGTGCCAGGCTTACATCTTGGACTAACATAGATGCAGTAGACTAGTTAAGAGACTAGTTATTTATAATGTGTGTACCTTTGTCTGTGCTCAGTAACTGCCTCCATGTAGTGGAGCCCATGCCAGTGCCAGGCCATGATGTGGAGGCCTACTGTCTGCTGTGTGAGTGCAAGTATGAGGAACGCAGCAGCAACACCATCAAGGTACTACTGACTCTTTACAATGACACACAGAGTTGATTTCAACTGATATTACCTGGTAAAAAGTGACACGTTTTAATGCTAAAGAGTCTATGGTGTAGGGAAGGAGTATGATATTCAAAAAGTTGCATCGTTAGTAAAGGAACAGATTGTACCACGGTAACATCACGGTACCAAAACGTCATGATACTTATAATACCAACATTTTAGAATACTGTAGTACCGTTTCATATGATACTACCACATCTGTCAGCCCTTTGATTTACTCAGCCTCTGAGTGCCAGAGAGGAAAAACTACCTTTTTTCAATCTGTCCCGGATTTGTCCGCATTTTATATAATTTCACAAACCATGTTGCGGGCTGTTTTAAATTAATCCCAGGCCACTAATTATTGGTTAGATAACAAACAACCTTGTTCAGTCGTGTTTCAGATTATATTATTCCACGATTACGGATAATCATGAATGAATCGTGAAAAATCATGATCATACCCCCAAAATCATGACTAAAGATCATACATTACCCCTTAAGAAATGCTAACCTCTCACTATTACCAATAATACTCTTGGGGGGTATGATATTTGTGTCCTCTGTAACTTTCTCATTCATCATTATTCACAATTCATTCATGATTATTCCTTACCATGGTAGCATCCACATTGACGTAGAAGTGTTCAGAAACATCTATTCTTATTTACAATAAAAGTGACTCCAAAATGACAGAATACATTATTCACCATTCAGTTCTTATTTGGAAAAACATAACCCGAAACCAAAACAAACTGTATATTCATCCAACAAGTTTGTAGTGTCACAAGCTTGATGTAGTCATCGCGTGCTAGGAATATGGGACCGAATACTAAACTTTTGACTATTTTAATACACTTTAAGTGAATTTGTTCAAATACTTAACTTCTTTAAATGGGGGAGTAGATGCAAAAAGTGCTTTCATTTCTAAGCAGTAAAACTGATAAAGATGTAGGATCTTAATATGACCAGTATTGTCGTAGCAACAGGATCTGAACCTTTAGTCCATAATGTGCTTAAATCGGTGATTAAACTATTAGCTAGACAGAAGTAGGCTTCATGAAAGTGCAGTACTGTTAAGTTAACTGTGGGTTAGTATGGGTTTCAGTGAATTTATGTGTCGTAGAAAAATTCTCAGCAACAATAGTGATCATATTAAGATCCTATATCTGTATGTATGAAAATACCCTCAAATAAAAGGTGGCATTCTGTATTGTTGCCAAATATGAAACATTTGATCTCAAATCCAAAATGTTGGAGTATAGAAACAAATTTCAACATGTTAGCTTTACTGTCCAAATAAATGAGAGACCAGACTGAGACCATTGTTCAGAAATGCTAGTTTTTATTTAGGCCTTAATGTTCATCAGTAAAATTAATTAGAATTTCATTAAGGTAAGTGATGGCCTAATGTTGTACATTATGCCTGGTTTACTGGTAACTGATGTTGTACATTATGGCTGGCTTACTAGTAACTTTATAAGGTTCCACTACTCAGACCGCAGGTTACGCTGTGACTGCCAGACTGGAGCTTCGTGGTGCAGGTTCCCAGGTGGTCATCGTAGATTAGGTCCTTGTCCCAGATCTCAAACTTCAGGGAAGCACTGGAAGGCACATTCAGAAAGTTGAATACGGCACTCCAGGATGGGTTTTGAGTATCCTTGTGCCAGTCTGTCATGCCACCGGATATTGCCACCACACAATACAAGTGGGTTTTCAGTGAAATGACGGCCAGGCTTTTGACCATTAAGGCAATACCAAGTGGCAAATTTAGACAATCAAAACTTGGCATCACCTCAGGGTTGTTGGCAGCACCTCAGGGTTGTTGGCAGCACCTCAGTTACCACATGACCTTGAGTCACTAATCCCCCAACCTGCTCCAAGTGCTGCTCTGCGCCACGTGCAGCACAGGGTCAGCCACAGAGCAGCACCTGTGGAGCAGGTTAAGGGTTAAGTGGTCTCCTCAAGGCCCCACTGAGTTAGTGTAGGGCTGGGCGATATATCAAATTTATTTGATTAATTTACATTTTTATTTTTTTTGTGCGACGTTCCAAATGCCCGTATGCAAGAATCAAGGTTTGTATCTGACAACAAGCAGTTTCAACTCGCTATTTGCATTTGAGGTTTGGTCTGACATAAGGGGTCATATGGACACCGAAACACATTGAGACATTATTTTACTGTAATAGAGGAGGATTTAACCTTTGTAACGATACCCTTTTTATATCTCAACTCCCATAATTCAGAACAGAACAGACCCTACTGAGAGTATCAGTGAACATGATTGTGGAAAATGAATGCTCAATCCTGTTTCGTGCGACATTGCAGTACCATGTAACACTAGCTTCAGTTTTGCCACAGACTGTTATGGGCTAGCTGTCTAGTCTGTGTTTTATAAATGTCCATAAAAATATGCATTTGTATACATAGCAGAGGGAAGTAGGGGTGCTGAGGGTGACGCAGCACCACCTGAAAAATCTGAATTAAAAAAATATGTATAATAATAAAATAGCCCTGTTTTAGCGAACCAATATAGGTAGTTGTATAATATGGTTGTATAATTAAGAACAGTATCTTGCAGGATTCAATTGTTGGAATTGTAAGAGTTGTTGCCCTGTCCCTTTCTCTGTGATCATCATTCTAATGGAATCCAGAAAGAACAAAACCCTGTCCTCAAACATTTACATCAAAAGGTGCAAAGTTATGGGCAAAGACACAAAACAACCACATCAAATTAAATATTTTTAGTTCAGTATTAATTTACCATCCTTACAAACCACTTAATGTACATTAATGTATTGTACATAGGCTGTTCATCTAGGTTTGTACCTGTAGACTTTCCATCACCATGACGATAAAACAATGCACAATCCAGTAATTGAGTACATTGAGACATCAAGTGGTTTGTGATGATGTGGCTCAGTTGTTAGAGCATGACGCATGCAACGCTAGGGTTGTTGGGTTCAATTCCCACGGGGGACCAGTATGAAAATGAATACACTCACTACTTACTGTAAGTTGCTCTAGATAAGAGCGTCTACAAAAATGTAAAAGGAATGAATAGACCATTTCACATAGAAATAAGTAGTATTTATAAAGTATTTCAAGAAACTGGAAAACATACCAAACATTTATTTTTATATTCCACAAGTATTATCAGATTAACTGTTTTGTACAGATAATTATCAGACTCAAGCTACAAATGCTGGTAAACACTGAAATAGAAATCCATTTAGTTAAAACAATTTTCAAAAAAGTTGTGCCTAAGTACTTCCCGCGTATGTTTGTATAAGGAATTGATTTCAAAGTACTGTATAAACAAAGTGAACAGGCTGTTGTTTAAACAGTTGGAGACAGATAGGAGGGTGTATTCATAACAGTTCAACTATTCTACCTTGTTAACAAATAGATCCAAGTTGGCTAGACTTTAAATATAAAAAACAGCTGGCTACTCACTAACATGTGGGCTTGTGCTTGAAATTGTTTGAAACCTGTGTTAATGGTCTATAAAGACTGCAACCAGACGCTGTTCATTATTAGTGGATGTGCATGGTTCTGGTTACATTTGCAACAAAAAGTTCATTTTCATAGACACACTTGAAAGCCAGATCAGTGATTATTGAAAAAAAAAAGAAGGTTGAACTAAATAATACAATTATTAGTGGGTGTTATGGTTGAAGGCTTATAATTGGCCTTGGTGTAATTTTACAAGCCTGGAATTCATTAAATTATTCCCGACTGGTTGAAATGCAGTGTATTGATTGTTTGAACAACATAGCCTACGTGGATAAAATGTGCTTATTTCTCAGAATGAGGTGTCAATTCCTTATACAAACATATGCGGGAAGTACTTTCTATTTGAGTGTTTACCAGCATTTGTAGCTTGAGTCTGATAATTATATGAACAAAACAGTTAATCTGATAATACTTGTGGAATACAAAAATATATGCTTGGTATGTTTTCCAGTTTCTTGAAATACTTTGCAAATGCAACTTATTTCTATGTGAAATGGTCTATTCATTCCTTTTACATTTTTGCAGACGCTCTTATCCAGAGCAACTTACAGTAAGTAGTGAGTGCATACATTTTCATACTGGTCCCCCGTGGGAATTGAACCCAACAACCCTAGCGTTGCATGTTGTGTCCAAACTTACAGTGCCTTCGGGAAGTATTCAGACCCCTTGACTTTTTCTAAATGTTTTTACGTTGCAACCTTATTCTAAAATGTATTAAATAAACAAAATTCCTCATCAATCTACACACAATACCCCATAATGAGGAAGCGAAAACATCATTGTAGAATTGTTTGCTAATGTATTAAAAATAAAAAACAAATACCTTATGTAAATAAGTATTCAGACGCTTTGCTATGAGACCTGAAATTGAGATCAGGTGCATCCTGTTTCCATTGATCATCCTTGAGATGTTTCTACAACTTAATTGGAGTCCACCTGTGGTAAATTCAATTGATTGGACTTGATTTGGAAAGGCACACAGCTGTCTATATAAGGTCCCACAGTTGACAGTGTCAAAGCAAAAACCAAGCCATGAGGTGGAAGGAATTGTTCGTGGACCTCCGAGACAGGATTGTGTCGAGGCACAGATCTGGGGAAGGGTACCAAAAAATAGCATCTGTAGCATTGAAGGTCCGCAAAAACACAGTGGCCTCCATCATTCTTAAATGGAAGAAGTTTGGAACCACCAAGACTCTTCCTAGAGCTGGTCACACCGCCAAACTGAGCAATCGGAGGAGAAGGGTCAAAGAGTTGACCAAGAACCTGATGGTCACTCTGACAGAGCTCTAGAGTTCCTCTGTGGAGATGGGAGATGGTTGTGGGAGATGGTTGTACTTCCAGAAGTACAACCATCCCTGCAGCACTCCACCAATCAGGCCTTTATGGTAGAGTGGCAAGATGGAAGCCACTCCTCAGTAAAAGGCACATGACAGCCCGCTTGGAGTTTGCCAAAAGGCACCTAAAGCCTCTCAGACCATGAGAAACAAGATTCTCTGGTCTGATGAAACCAAGATTGAACTCTTTGGCCTAAATGCCAAGCGTCACGTCTGGAGGAAACCTGGCACCATCCCTATGGTGAAGCATGGTGGTGGCAGCATCATGCTGTGGGGATGTTTTTCAGCGGCTGGGACAGGGAGACTAGTCAGGATCGAGGCAAAGATGAACGGAGCAAATTACAGAGAGATCCTTGATGAAAACCTGCTCCAGAGTGCTCAGGACCTCGGACTGGGGCAAAGGTTCACCAGGACAACAACCCTAAGCACACAGCAAAGACAATGCAGGAGTGGCTTTGGGACAAGTCTCTGAATGTCCTTGAGTGGCCCAGCCAGAGCCCAGACTTGAACCCGATCAAACAGCTCTGGAGAAACCTGAAAATAGCTGTGCAGCAACGCTCCCCATCCAACCTGACAGAGCTTGAGAGGATCTGCAGAGAAGAATGGGAGAAACTCCCCAAATACAGGTATGCCAAACTTGTAGCATCCTACCCAAGAAGACTCAAGGCTGTAATCGTTGCCAAAGGTGCTTCAACAGAGTACTGAGTAAAGGGTCTAAATACTTATGTAAATGTGTGTGTGTGTATATATATATATATATATATATATATANTATACATTGTAGATGTGTCCTGTAACAGGGTAAAATACATTGTAGATGTGTCCTGTAACAGGGTAAAATACATTGTAGATGTGTCCTGTAACAGGGTAAAATACATTGTAGATGTGTCCTGTAACAGGGTAAAATACATTGTAGATGTGTCCTGTAACAGGGTAAAATACATTGTAGATGTGTCCTGTAACACCACCACATCATTTTTTAAATCAGTCTGTTAAACACATTATGACATCTGAGGACATATCGCTACATAATTCATTGCAATTTGGAAGTTATTGCTGTCAAGGGAGAAGGGAGACAACAAAGACAGAGAGAGGTTCTGGCAGGGAAGAGGACAGAGATAGGATGATGGGGGTGGAGGGGGGGTGGCAAGAAGAGGCAGGGAGGGGAAACCAGGGAGGGTGAGATAGATAAAAAAAAAATAATAGAAAAGTCTAATTCTTGGCTGCCACCATTTATCGTTAAATCCCTGACAGGCACCTACCATAAGTCACTAAATAATCACACAGAGATCCCTCATGTCGCTCATGTCCTCCTCTCTCCTTCCTGATGCCCTTGGTACCACCACAGTGCTAGGTCAAAATACTGTCTGTCGGCACCTGATTTGCTATATGGTGCATTGGTTTTGTCTCTGACTTGTTCATTCCACAAGAGTTCTACTGTACAAGAGCAGCGGTGCGTTTTTACTTCCTTTTTTCATGGAACCCCTTAAATACCTGCCCAAGATCTAGGGTTGAGAATCACCACTACAAGGTGGATGGATAAAAGACCATGGAATACAACAGGACATAGTGTATGTTTCTAACATGGCATCACCAGATAGTGATCCTGCATTTCAGAGGCCACATAAACTGTATTGGCATCTGCAGGGGAACATTCCATTGCATTAGCAATACTCAATTCACCTTTGTTCTCTTCTTACATTCCATTAAAGCTTCAAATATTTGAGACGCAGGAAGAGTATCCTTCTTTCAGAACATATTTGACATGTCTATATCTACAATGCTTTCCAAAAGTATTCATGCCCCTTGACTTATTACATATTTTGTTGTGTTCGAACCTGAATTCATAATGGATTAAATATATTTTATCTCCCATCTACACACAATACCCCATAATGACAAAATCAAAACATGTTTTTAGAAATATTGGCAAATATATAGAAATATCTAATTTACATATGTATTCACACCCCTGAGTCAATACTGTGTAGAAGTACCTTTGGCGGCGATTACAGCTGTGAGTCCTTTTGGGTAAGTCTCTACCTGGATTGTACAATATTTTACCATTATTCTTTAAAAAATCTTCAAGCTCTGTCAAGTTGATTGTTGATCGTTGCTAGACAGCCATTTTCAAGTCTTGCCATATATTTTCAGGCTGTTTTAAGTCAAAACTGTTACTGGCACTCAGGAAGTCATCTTGGTAAGCAACTCCAGTGTAGATTTGGTGTTGTGTTTTAGGTTATTGTCCTGCTGAAAGGTGAATTCATCTCCCAGTGTCTGGTGGAAAGCAGACTGAACCAGGTTTTCCTCTAGGATTTTGCCTTTGCTTATAGCTGTATTTTTTTAAACCCCCCCTAGTCCTTGCTGATGAGAAGCATTACCATAACATGATGCAGCCACCGCCATGCTTGAAAATATGAAGAGTGGTACTCAGTGACGTGTTGTGTTGGATTTGCCCCAAACACAACACTTTGTATTTATTTATTTGCTAAATTTTTTGTAGTATTTAGTTAGTTAGTGCATTGTTGCAAACAGGATACATGTTTTGGAATATTTTTATTATGTACAGGCTTCCTTCTTTTTATTCTGCCATTTAGGTTAGTATTGTGGAGTAAGTGCAATGTTGTTGATCCATCCTCATTTTTCTCATATCACAGCCATCTGTAACTGTTTTAAAATCACCATTGGCCTTATGGTGAAATCCCTGAGCAGTTTTCATCCTCTCAGCCAACTGAGTTAGGAAGGAGACCTGTATCGTTGTAGTGACTGGGTGTATCCAAAGCCAAATAACTTCATCATGCTCAAAGGGATATTCATATGTTTTTTTTTTATTATTACACATCTACCAATCGTTGCCCTTCTTTGCGAGGCATTGAAAAACCTCTCTGGTCTTTGTGGTTGACTGTGCTTGAAATTCACTACTCGATTGAGGGATGTTACAGATAACCGCATGTGTAGGGTACAGAGATGAGGTAGTTATAAAAAAATCATGTTAACTAACCACTGTTATTGAACACGTAATGAGTACATGCAACTTATTATGCAATTTGTTAAGCACAATTTTACTCCTGAACGTATTGAGGCTTGCCATACAAAAGGGGTTGAATCCTTATTGACTCAAAACAAGCTTTAAATGTATTATTCCTTTTTTTTTACCCTGTTACAAATGTGGAAAAACTCAAGGGGTGTGAATACTTTTTTGAAGGCACTATATGTCCACATGGTTGCAATAGAAATACATACGGATAAATAATAGTGTAATACAGCGTTGTGTAAGCATTACAGATCAATTATATTTGTCAATATGAATCTTATGAGGAAGACAAAGTGGACGGATGGTAGCAGATTCACTATCATAATGAAGAGTTTTATTATTAAACTAACTAACTAATAAATTAATTAATAACTAAATGATCATCAAAACACAGAAGAATACAGTATGCATAGGTCATAAATGCTAATAACATAAAGAATTGTTATGTACAGTACCAGTCAAAAGTTTGGACACACCTACGCATTCCAGGGTTTTCCTTTATTTGTACTATTTCCTACATTGTAGAATAATAGTGAAGACATCAAAACTATGAAATAACACATATGGAATAATGTTATAACCAAAAAAGTGTTAAACAAATAAAAAATATTCTTCAAAGTAGCCACCCTTTGCCTTGATGACAGCTTTGTAGACTCTTGGCATTCTCTTAACAAGCTTCATTAGGTAGTCACCTGGAATTCATTTCAATTAACAGGTTTGCCTTGTTAAAAGTTAATTTGTGGAATGCTATTGAGCCAATCAGAGTTACCTCTGCTGTAGAGGATAAGTTCATTAGAGTTAACTGCATCTCAGATTGCAGCCCAAATAAATGCTTCACAGACTTCAAGTAACAGACACATCTCAACATCAACTGTTCAGAGGAGACTACAGTACGTGAATCAGGCCTTCATGGTTGAATTGCTGCAAAGAAACCACTACTAAAGGACACTACTAAAAAGAAGAGACTTGCTTGGTCCAAGCAAACAAGCTGTCCTTTGGTCTGATGAGTCCAAATTAGAGATTTTTGGTTCCAACCGCCGTGTCTTTTTGAGACGTGTCCAATCTTTTGACTGGTAATGTATATGTCATGTTTATGTCTTTAAATGTGTTGATTATGTTTGTTGGGCCGCACTATTTATCCTTGTCATGTCCCTGCCTGTCACACCTGAGGAGGTGTAGAGGAGCGATGAGCCCCATCTTAGGATGATGTACGGTGTCTCCCTATGGCTCTGATAAAAAGGTAAAGCATGTCTGTACAGACAGACCGATGGATGGAGAGAGGGATCAATTCTTCCCTCTGTCCCCTTCCTCTCGATGTGTGATATTTATCTCCCCTCCCCCTGAACAGGGATATTTTGGACACCTTGTTCTCGCTCTCTCTCTCGTGTTTCTTTATGTACCAGTCTACAGAGATTAGCATGAACTGTTTATACAGTGTGGATGATTCTTCATCCCCAATGGGGAGAGAAAGAGATAAAGAAGAGTTTTGTCTTCCTGGAATGGGGAACAGTAAATAAGTAGTAATGAGGGAATGCATGCGTGTGTGTGTGTGCATGTAAATGTGTGTATGCCTGTGTGTGTGTGCGTGCAGGCGCATGTGTGTCAGTCTGTGTGTGTTCGTTAGGGATTGTTTTCTGTCATCACTTTAGAAGACTGTGACCCCAGAACACAGTGGCACTGAGCTGCTGTGTTATTCAGACAGTGTCTCACCCCCCATCCTCTGGAGAAGGCTAGGCTGTGATTGCTGGGAGCTGACTGACTGACATTTGCACATGAAAATCGTCTCTGTTTCCCCCCTAAACACCTACACTGCTTAAGGAAAACAGTGGAGGGACAAGGATCTCCGTTTGTGGAGGTGGTGTGTGTGTGTGTGAGTCGTGTAATGAATGGAATCCTGCTGTGCCATATTAGCTGTGCCATATTGGCCCTGCTGCAATGCTGCCTATTCATTTAGGGTGTGTGTGTCCTGCATGCCTGTGTGTCCATCATGTGTCACGGTAGCTCCTAGGGCTTCGTGTTCTGTCTGGCTGAATCTCCAGCTCTGCTTCAGCAGTCAGTATCCTCTCAGTTCCCTCAAAGAGCATCTCTGTCCCATAGAGGCTCTACCTCTTCTACACTGCAACCATTTCAGATACACTCTCTTCTCCTCTCATCCTCCTCCTCTTCTCCTCTCCCCTCGGCGCCAGTCTCACCACAACTCCTCTCCTCCTTTCTTCATCCTCCTCCTTTCCCAGGGCTCAAGTGTGTGATTGACAGCTGCCCACTTATATGAGGCAGAAGAACACCAACAGTTCTGGGACTGAACAACGCTAGAACTTGTCTAAACCAGATGAACTGTTTCCTCTAACATTTCTCTGTTTTTCTTTTTATCAGCTTCTTAAAGGGTACAATATGCGGAAATCACTCCGCCATTTCCTGGTTGCTAAAATTCGAATAAACTCAGCAGTCCTCTCATTGTCAACTGCGTTTCTTTTCAGCAAACTTAACATGTGTAAATATTTGCATGAACATAAGATTCAACAACAGACATAAACTGAACAAGTTCCACAGACATGTGACTAACAGAAATTGAATAATGTGTCCCTGAACAAAGGGGGGGTCAAAATCACAAGTAACAGTCAGTATCTGGTGTGGCCACCAGCTGCATTAAGTACTGCAGTGCATCTCCTCCTCATGGACTGTACCAGATTTGCCAGTTCTTGCTGTGAGATGTTACCCCACTCTTCCACCAAGGCACTTGCAAGTTCCCGGACATGTCTGGGGGGAATGGCCCTAGCCCTCACCCTCTGATCCAACAGGTCCCAGACATGCTCAATGGGATTGAGATCCGGGCTCTTCGCTGGCTGGCAGAACACTGACATTCCTGTCTTGCAGGATATCACGCACAGAACGAGCAGTATGGCTGGTGGCATTGTCATGCTGGAGGGTCATGTCAGGATGAGCCTGCAGGAAGGGTACCACATGAGAGAGGAGGATGTCTTCCCTGTAACACACAGCGTTGAGATTGCCTGTAATGACAACAGGCTCAGTCCGATGATGTTGTGACACACCGCCCCAGACCATGACGGACCCTCCACCTCCAAATCGATCCCGCTCCGAGTACAGGCCTCGGTGTAACGCTCATTCTTTCGACGATAAACGCGAATCTGACCATCACCCCTGGTGAGCCAAATTGTGACTCGTCAGTGAAGAGCACCTTTTGCCAGTCCTGTCTGGTCCAGCGACGGTGGGTTTGTGCCCATAGGTGATGTTGCCGGTGATGTCTGGTGAGGACCTTCCTTACAACAGGCCTACAAGCCCTCAGTCCAGCCTCTCTCTGAGCACTAATGGAGGGATTGTGCGTTCCTGGTGTAACTCGGGCAGTTGTTGTTGCCATCCTGTACCTGTCCCTCAGGTGCGATGTTCGGATGTACCGATCCTGTGCAGGTGCTGTTACACGTGGTCTGCCACTGCGAGGACAATCAGCTGTCCGTCCGGTCTCCCTGTAGCACTGTCTTAGGCGTCTCACAGTACGGACATTGCAATTTATTGCCCTGGCCACATCTGCAGTCCTCATGCCTCCTTGCAGCATGCCTAAGGCACGTTCACGCAGATGAGCAGGGGCCCTGGGCATCTTTCTTTTGGTGTTTTTCAGAGCCCGTAGAAAGGCCTCTTTAGTGTCCTAAGTTTTCATAACTGTGACCTTAATTGCCTACCGTCTGTTAATTGTTAGTGTCTTAACAACTGTTCCACAGGTGCATGTTCATTACTTGTTTATGATTCATTGAACAAGCATGGGAAACAGTGTTAAAACCCTTTACAATGATGATATGTGAAGTTATTAGAATTTTTACGAATTATCTTTGAAAGACAGGGTCCTGAAAAAGGGACGTTTCTTTTTTTGCTGAGTTTCGTTTGACTAATTTCAGTTTGTGTGCCAAAACCAGCAGTCTTCGTGTAGAGACTCATTGTACGATAACAGCTCTTAAATATATTTTTCAGCTGTTTGAAGCTGGTGTACAAAACCCAAAGTAAAAGACGCAAAAACAAAACTTAGAAATAGCTGCACAGAACAGATCTACCGCTTCTTAGACTTGCTTTCAATGAGAATGACAGATCTATAACTCACATTTCTATGTGAATTTGGTCAGGTGGCCCACAAAGTGACATATTGCATTTTTAAAACAGCCCTTTGATTTGAAAGGATTTCTCAATAGCATGTCTATAATTCCAGTTGTCTTTTTTAATAAATGAGGCTTCTATACTTTATATATCCTAAATATAATAAATTGTAGTTGTACCTCTTTAATCCATGGGGTTTCACAAAATCATGTTGTGACATCCCCCAATGTTTTACCATTTTCTAATGTGGTAGGAGGTGAAGTGGTCCATTTACTGCTCTATGGCTGAACCTTATTTTAGTGCTCTACGGTAGAACCTTTAGTTTACTGCTCTACGATAGAACCTTTAGTTTAGTGCTCTATGGTAGAACCTTTAGTTTAGTGCTCTATGATAGAACCTTTAGTTTACTGCTCTATGGTAGAACCTTTAGTTTAGTGCTCTATGGTATAACCTTTAGTTGAGTGCTCTACGGTAGAACCTTTAGTTTACTGCTCTACGATAGAACCTTTAGTTTAGTGCTCTATGATAGAACCTTTAGTTTACTGCTCTATGGTAGAACCTTTAGTTTACTGCTCTATGGTATAACCTTTAGTTTAGTGCTCTATGGTAGAACCTTTAGTTTAGTGCTCTATGGTA
>QNTS01014863.1:6340-16990 GCA_003317085.1 Hucho hucho
GAAAAAAAATCCAGAAAATCACATTGTAGGATTTTTAATGAATTTATTTGCAAATTATGGTGGAAAATAAGTATTTGGTCACATACAAACAAGCAAGATTTCTGGCTCTCACAGACCTGTAACTTCTTCTTTAAGAGGCTCCTCTGTCCTCCACTCGTTACCTGTATTAATGGCACCTGTTTGAACTTGTTATCAGTATAAAAGACACCTGTCCACAACCTCAAACAGTCACACTCCAAACTCCACTATGGCCAAGACCAAAGAGCTGTCAAAGGACACCAGAAACAAAATTGTAGACCTGCACCAGGTTGGGAAGACTGAATCTGCAATAGGTAAGCAGCTTGGTTTGAAGAAATCAACTGTGGGAGCAATTATTAGGAAATGGAAGACATACAAGACCACTGATAATCTTCCTCGATCTGGGGCTCCACGCAAGATCTCACCCCGTGGGGTCAAAATGATCACAAGAACGGTGAGCAAAAATCCCAGAACCACACGGGGGGACCTAGTGAATGACCTGCAGAGAGCTGGGACCAAAGTAACAAAGCCTACCATCAGTAACACACTACGCCGCCAGGGACTCAAATCCTGCAGTGCCAGACGTGTCCCCCTGCTTAAGCCAGTACATGTTCAGGCCCGTCTGAAGTTTGCTAGAGAGCATTTGGATGATCCAGATGAGGATTGGGAGAATGTCATATGGTCAGATGAAACCAAAATATAACTTTTTGGTAAAAACTCAACTCGTCGTGTTTGGAGGACAAAGAACACCATACCTACTGTGAAGCATGGGGGTGGAAACATCATGCTTTGGGGCTGTTTTTCTGCAAAGGGACCAGGACGACTGATCTGTGTAAAGGAAAGAATGAATGGGGCCATGTATCGTGAGATTTTGAGTGAAAACCTCCTTCCATCAGCAAGTGCATTGAAGATGAAACGTGGCTGGGTCTTTCAGCATGACAATAATCCCAAACACACCGCCCGGGCAACGAAGGAGTGGCTTCGTAAGAAGCATTTCAAGGTCCTGGAGTGGCCTAGCCAGTCTCCAGATCTCAACCCCATAGAAAATCTTTAGAGGGAGTTGAAAGTCCGTGTTGCCCAGCGACAGCCCCAAAACATCACTGCTCTAGAGGAGATCTGCATGGAGGAATGGGACAAAATACCAGCAACAGTGTGTGAAAACCTTGTGACGACTTACAGAAAACGTTTGACCTCTGTCATTGCCAACAAAGGGTATATAACAAAGTATTGAGATAAACTTTTGTTATTGACCAAATACTTATTTTCCACCATAATTTGCAAATAAATTCATTAAAAATCCTACAATGTGATTTTCTGGATTTCTTTTCCTAATTTTGTCTGTCATAGTTGAAGTGTACCTATGATGAAAATTACAGGCCTCTCTCATCTTTTTAAGTGAGAGAACTTGCACAATTGGTGGCTGACTAAATACTTTTTTTCCCCACTGTATATCCACATAGATATCTCTATATCCACCTAGATATCTATATATCCACCTAGATATCCACCTAGATGTCTATATATCCACCTAGATATCTATATATCCACCTAGATGTCTATATGTCCACCTAGATATCTATATATCCACCTAGATGTCTATATGTCCACCTAAATATCTATATATGTCACGATCTTCAGGGACGGACCAAGGCGCTGCGAGGCATCCAGTATACATGCTTTTATTTAACAAACGATACTCACGTAACTGGGCAAAACAATAAACAGAACGAAACGAAGATCGTAACATATAACATAGACCCTGATAGGCCTACATAAACAAAACACGCCAGCCTGTCTTTTCAGGCCTGGACGTGACAATATATCCACCTAGATATCTATATATCCACCTAGATGTCTATATATCCACCTAGATGTCTATATATCCACCTAGATGTCTATATATCCACCTAGATATCTATATATCCACCTAGATGTCTATATATCCACCTAGATGTCTATATATCCACCTAGATGTCTATATATCCACCTAGATATCTATATATCCACCTAGATGTCTATATATCCACCTAGATATCTATATATATCCACCTAGATATCTATATATATGAATGAATCTATGAATGTTGGTATCCTGTATATTTGACTGTGATATGTGGTTGTCTCACCTAGATATCTATATATCCATTGTTTTGCAGGAATGGAATGTTTGTATCCTGTATATTTGACTGTGATATGTGGTTGTCTCACCTAGATATCTTAAGATGAATGCACTTACATTTGACGCAGTTTCTCACATCGGGAAAATAACAGCAAATGTGCATTTATGAGGAAATTACCCACTTTAGATGCCTTTATAAAGCCTTGTAGTGGTTTAATCATTTCTTTAAACAATATAAGATGTTTTTCGAACATTTCTGAAAAGTGATATGTAGCGTTTTGGAATGAAACTCTTCTTATGTTTCCCCATCTGAGTTCAGAGTAGATGAGAGATGTAATGTTTGTCTCTGTTGTACTGAAGCCCAATCAAGCAGGAGAGACCAGCCTCCCCTGTACCCAGCTGTGTGTCCATGAAGAGTGACAAGTCTATGGGTCTACCTATACTGTTTAGAGAGAGAGACCTTTCTACTGAAAAAAGGTAAAAATAACTCATGAGTCAGTGAGTTAAACAACACTGTCTCTAGTAATTTCTCCTCTCCAATTTTCCCATTTATTTTTGTTGTTTTCATAATCCATAGGCTAATCCTTTTGTCCATTTTCATAGTCCTAAAACAATATTAAACAAACACAACATTCCCTCCCTGTGTGTGTGTGTGTGTGTGTGCACTCCTTGGAAGTTTTCTCCACAGAAACCAACAGGAGAGATCAGAGTCAGAGATTCTCAGTGGTCAGTCTCCCCAGAGTCATCAAACAGACCTGGCCTCCATATTCAGTGTATGTGGTTCTGTTATGTACATTTGTTTTTGTTTACCTCAAGTACAATTGATCTGTCAATAATTCGTTAATGTGTTGATGAGAAAGCACTTATTTTCTTGCTTAACTTATTTACTTGATTTATTTCAGTTGCTTGAAGAGAATATTATGACATTTGTGAAGAACGAGCTGAAGATGTTCAAGAGGATTCTTAGTCCAGAACTCTCACAAGGCTTTGAGAGTCAGAAGCAGGATAAGGAAGTGGTGGATGCTGAAGATGAGAAGCAGGAGAGCAGTGCCAGAGAGGGGGCTCTGAAGATCACACTGCACATCCTGAGGAAAATGAACCAAAAGGAGCTTGCTGACACACTGGAGAAATGTAAGATCTGTCTGCCTCATGTTGAATGCTGTTTTATAACATTTAAAAGCTGTATCTAAAGTACAGCTAAAGTAGCTGTGTAACTCAATGACCTCATCAAGTAGCAGCAGGGATGTGTTGTGGTGATTAATTTAGAGAGAGAGAGAGAGAGAGAGAGAGAGAGAGAGAGAGAGACACACACAACATTAATAATACCATCAATAATACCAATAATGAAACAATTTAGTTACACCAGTCTGTAATACATTATGAAAACATTTACAGATTTGTACAGGCAAGGAAGAGAATAAATTATAATAATTTAAAAGTATATCATATAGTCTTACAATACTGTAGGCATTAAATCAGACATAATATTAATATCCTCTGTGTTATTTCTGGATTCAGATGAGCTTGCAGTGATTTGCCAACGTGAACTCAAATCTAATCTAAAGAAGAAGTTTCAATGTATATTTGAGGGGATCGCTAAACAAGGAAACCCGACACTTCTCAATAAGATCTACACAGAGCTCTACATCACAGAGGGTGGAACAGGAGAGGTCAATAATGAACATGAGCTGAGACAGATTGAGACAACAACCAGGAAACAAGCAAGACCAGAGACTCCAATCAAATGTAACGACATCTTCAAACCCTTAACTGGACAAGACAAACATATCAGATCTGTGCTGACAAAGGGAGTTGCTGGCATTGGAAAAACAGTCTCTGTGCAGAAGTTCATTCTGGACTGGGCTGAAGGAAAAGCAAATCAGGATGTCCAATTTGTATTTTCATTCCCTTTTCGGGAGCTGAATTTGATGAAAAGGGAAAACACTTTCATTGAACTTCTCAATCACTTCTCAATGGAAACCAAACAATCAAGAATCTCCAACTACAACAAGTACAAAGTTCTGTTCATCTTTGATGGTCTGGATGAGTGCCGACTGCCCCTAGACTTCCAGAAGAACAAGATCTGTTGTGACGTCACAGAGTCAACCTCATTGGATGTTCTGCTGACAAATCTCATCAAGGGAAATCTGCTTCCCTCTGCTCTCCTCTGGATAACGACCCGACCTGCAGCAGCCAATAAGATCCCTTCAAGGTGTGTTGACCAGGTGACAGTGGTTCGAGGGTTCAATGACCCACAGAAGGAGGAGTACTTCAGGAAGAGATTCAGTGATGAGGACCTGGCCAGCAGAATCATCTCACACATAAAGACATCAAGGAGCCTCCAAATCATGTGCCACATTCCAGTCTTCTGTTGGATTTCTGCAACAGTCCTTGAAGACATGCTGAAACATAAGAGAGAAGAGATGCCCAAGACTCTGACTGAGATGTACACACATCTTGTGGTGTTTAATACAAAACAGAAGAATGAAAAGTATCTTGGAAAAGAAGAGACAGGTCCACACTGGAATAAAGAGAGCATTCTGTCACTGGGAAAACTGGCTTTTCAACAGCTTATGAAAGGCAATCTGATTTTCTATGAAGAAGACCTGAAAGAGGCTGGCATTGATGTCAATGAAGCCTCAGTGTACTCAGGATTGTGCACACAGCTCTTTAAAGAGGAATGTGTGCTGTACCAGGACAAGGTGTACTGCTTTGTGCATCTGAGCATTCAGGAGTTTCTGGCTGCTGTATATGTGTTCCTCTCATTCATCAACAACAATGAGAATCTAATGGCTAAACCACAAGATACTGAAGTTACTGTCTACAAGAGTGCTGTGGATGCAGCCTTACAAAGTGAGACGGGAAACCTGGACCTTTTCCTCCGCTTCCTTCTGGGCCTCTCACTGGAGTCCAATCAGAAGCACTTACGAGGTCTACTGACAAAGTCAAGAAGCAGCTCACAGAGCCATGAAGAAACAATCAAGTACATCAAGGAGAAGATTAGGGAGAATCCCTCTCCAGAGAGGAGCATCAATCTGTTCCACTGTCTGAATGAACTGAATGACCATTCTCTAGTGGAGGAGATCCAAAGCTACCTGAGCTCAGGAAGTCTCTCTGAAGCCAACCTGTCACCTGCACAGTGGTCAGCTCTGGTCTTTGTGTTGCTGACTTCAGAAAAGGAGCTGGATGTGTTTTACCTGAAGAAATACTCAAGATCAGAGGAAGGTCTTCTGAGGCTGCTGCCAGTGGTCAAAGCCTCCAGAGCTGTTCTGTGAGTAAATAAAATGACATATACAGTGAGGGAAAAAAGTATTTGATCCCCTGCTGATTTTGTACGTTTGCCCACTGACAAAGAAATGATCAGTCTGTAATTTTAATGGTAGGTTTATTTGAACAGTAAGACACAGAATAACAACAAAAAAATCCAGAAAAACGCATGTGAAAAATGTTATAAATTGATTTGCATTTTAATGAGGGAAATAAGTATTTGACCCCCTCTCAATCAGAAAGATTTCTGGCTCCCAGGTGTCTTTTATACAGGTAACGAGCTGAGATTAGGAGCACACTCTTAAAGGGAGTGCTCCTAATCTCAGCTTGTTACCTGTATAAAAGACACCTGTCCACAGAAGCAATCAATCAATCAGATTCCAAACTCTCCACCATGGCCAAGACCAAAGAGCTCTCCAAGGATGTCAGGGACAAGATTGTAGACCTACACAAGGCTGGAATGGGCTNACACACTACGCCGTGAAGGACTGAAATCCTGCAGCGCCCGCAAGGTCCCCCTGCTCAAGAAAGCACATATACATGCCCGTCTGAAGTTTGCCAATGAACATCTGAATGATTCAGAGGACATCTGGGTGAAAGTGTTGTGGTCAGATGAGACCAAAATGGAGCTCTTTGGCATCAACTCAACTCGCCGTGTTTGGAGGAGGAGGAATGCTGCCTATGACCCCAAGAACACCATGCCCACCGTCAAACATGGAGGTGGAAACATTATGCTTTGGGGGTGTTTTTCTGCTAAGGGGACAGGACAACTTCACCGCATTAAAGGGAAGATGATCGGGGCCATGTACCGTCAAATCTTGGGTGAGAACCTCCTTCCCTCAGCCAGGGCATTGAAAATTGGTCGTGGATGGGTATTCCAGCATGACAATGACCCAAAACACACGGCCAAGTCAACAAAGGAGTGGCTAGTGAAGAAGTATATTAAGGTCCTGGAGTGGCCTAGCCAGTCTCCAGACCTTAATCCCATAGAAAATCTGTGGAGGGAGCTGAAGTTTCGAGTTGCCAAACGTCAGCCTCGAATCCTTAATGACTTGGAAAAGATCTGCAAAGAGGAGTGGGACAAAATCCCTCCTGAGATGTGTGCCAACCTGGTGGCCAACTGCAAGAAACGTCTGACCTCTGTGATTGCAAACAAGGGTTTTTCCACCAAGTACTAAATCATGTTTTGCAGAGGGGTCAAATACTTATTTGTTGTTCTGTCTCTCACTGTTCAAATAAACCTACCATTAAAATTATAGACTGATAATTTCTTTGTCAGTGGGCAAACGTACAAAATCAACAGGGGATCAAATACTTTTTTCCCTCACTGTAAGAACTAATCATCAGGAAAAAATATTTTAGAGAAAATTGTCCTTCTACACTACTGGTGTTAAGTTAACAGTGCATTTGTGAAGTCATGATGATCTGTTTGTCAGGCTGTCAGGCTGTGGAGTCACAGAGGAAGGCTGTGCTTCTCTGGTCTCAGCTCTGAAGTCAAACACCTCACACCTGAGAGAGCTGGATCTGAGCTACAATGACCTCAAGGATTCAGGCGTGAAGCTGCTCTCTGCTGGACTGGGGAATCCCCACTGTAAAC
The DNA here is from genome assembly GCA_003317085.1 of Hucho hucho. NCBI lineage: Eukaryota > Metazoa > Chordata > Actinopteri > Salmoniformes > Salmonidae > Hucho > Hucho hucho. Next base: position 13,342 of record QNTS01014863.1, read on the forward strand.
TGGAGACTCTGAGGTCAGTATTCCTGTAGTTGGTCAACAAGTGATAACTGTTCACCAGATCCACATGTGTTTACCAGACACACATAGTCCACACCATATGTGTTTGGACAGTGAAGCTTACAGTTTTACATTTGGTGCTATACTCCATCATTTTGGATTTGAGATAGAATGTTTCATATTAGGTGACAGTCCAGAATGTCACCTTTTATTTAAGAGTATTTTCATACATATACAGTTGAAGTCAGAAGTTTACGTACACTTAGGTTGGAGTCATTAACTTGTTATGGCTGGGGTCCTTTTTTTATCCATTTCTGCCTGAATTACGTGCCCAAAGTAAACTGCCTGTTGCTCAGGTCCTGAAGCCAGGATATGCATATAATTGGTACCATTGGAAGGAAGACACCTTAAAGTTTGTAGAAATTTTAAAATAATGTAATTGACTATAACACAATAGATATGGTAGGAGAAAATCCAAAGAAAAACCAACCGGATTAGTTTCTTTTGAGAAACCATGCTCTTCCAATAGAAAAAAAAATGTAATCTAGCTCCCAGTTTGCAATTCCTATGGCTTCCACTGGGTGTCAGTAGTCTTTGTTCAAGGTTTCAGGCTTGTTTCTTCCTAAACGAGGAAGAATAATGTGTTTTGATACAGGGACACTTACTTGGATATTCGTGTATGCCTGCGCGACGAAGAGGACACGCAACTGCTAATATCGTTTTCCTATTGAACATACTTCTTTCCATATGAAATATTATTGATGAATTACATTTTAGGGTATCTGAGGATCAAATAGAAACGTATTTTGACTTGTTTTAACAAAGTAGTTTAGCGGTAGCTTCTTGGATTCCTTTCTCTGCATGTTGAACGAGTGGATTACTCAAATCGATGGTGCCAACTAAACTGACTTTTTGGGATATAAAGAAGGATTTTATCAAACAAAACGACACTACATGTTATAGCTGGGACCCTTTGGATGACAAATCAGAGGAAGATTTTCAAAAAGTAAGTGAATAATTAATCGCTATTTGTAAATTTATGAAACCTGTGCCGAAGGAAAAATATTTAGATGTGGGGCACCGCTTTCAAACAATCGCATGGCATGCTTTCCCTGTAAAGCCTATTGTAAATCGGACAGTGCAGTTATATTAACAAGAATTTAAGCTTTTAACCGATATCAGACACTTGTATGTTCCTAAATGTTTAATATCCATAATTTTTATGATTATTTATTTGAATTGCGCGCCCTCCAGTTTCACAGGAAGTTGTCCCGCTAGCGGGACGCCTAGCCAACTCATTTTTCAATAACTCCACAAATTTCTTGTTAACAAACTATAGTTTTGGCAAGTCGGTTAGGACATCTACTTTGTGCATGACACAGGTCATTTTTCCAACAATTGTTTACAGACAGATTATTTCACTTATAATTTGCTGTATCACAATTCCAGTAGGCCAGAAGTTTACTTACACTAAGATGACTGTGCATTTAAACAGCTTGGAAAATTCCTGAAAATGATGATATGGCTTTAAAGGCTTCTGATAGACTAATTGACATCATTTGAGTCAATTGTAGGTGTACCTGTGGATTTCAAGGCCTACCTTGTGCCTCTTTGCTTGACATACTGGGAAAATCAAAAGAAATCAGCCAAGACCTCAGAAAAATAATTTTAGACCTCCACAAGTCTGGTTCATCCTTGGTAGCAATTTCCAAACGCCTGAGGGTACTCAAGTACTCAAGTATAATAGTACTCAAGTATAAACACCATGGGACCACGCAGCCGTCGTACCGCTCAGGAAGGAGACACGTTCTGTCTCCTAGAGATGAACGCACTTTGGTGCGAAAAGTGCAAATCAATCCCAGAACAACAGCAAAGGACCTTGTGAAGATGCTGGAGGAAACAGGTACAAAAGTATCTATATCCACAGTAAAACGAGTCCTATATCGACATAACCTTAAAGGCCGCTCAGCAAGGAAGAAGCCACTGCTCCAAAACCGCCATAAAAAAGCCGGACTACAGTTTGCAACTGCACATGGGGAGTACTTTTTGGAGAAATGTCCTCTGGTCTGATGGAACAAAAATAGAACTGTTTGGCCATAATGACAATCCTTATGTTTGGAGAAAAAAGGGGGAGGATTGCAAGCCGAAGAACACCATCCCAAACGTGAAGCACGGGGATGGCAGCATCATGTTGTGGGGGTGCTTTGCTGCAGGAGGGACTGGTGCACTTCACAAAATAGATGGCATCATGAGGAAGTAAACTTATGTGGATATATTGAAGCAACATCTCAAGACATCAGTCAGGAAGTTAAAGCTTGGTCTCAAATTTGTCTTCCAAATGGATAATGACCCCAAGCATACTTCCAAAGTTGTGGCATAATGGCTTAAGGACAACAACGTCAAGGTATTGGAGTGGCCGTCACAAAGCCCTGACCTCAATCCTATAGAAGATTTGTGGTCAGAACTGAAAAAGCGTGTGTGAGCAAGGAGGCCTACAAACCTGACTCAGTTAGACCTGCTCTGTCAGGAGGAATGGGCCAAAATTCACCCAACTTATTGTGGGAAGCTTGTGGAAGACTACCCAATATGTTTGACCCAAGATAAACAATTTAAAGGCAATGCTACCAAATACTAATTGAGTGTATGTAAACTTCTGACCCACTGGGAATGTGATGAAAGAAATAAAAGATGAAAGAAATAATTATCTACTATTATTCTGACATTTCACATTCTTAAAATAAAGTGGTGATCCTAACTGGCCTAAGACAGGGAATCTTTGCTAGCATTAAATGTCAGAAATGGTGAAAAACTGAGTTGAAATGTATTTGGCAAATGTGTATGTAAACTTCAGACTAAAGCTGTATATTTTACTGTTGAGAAATGAAAGCACTTTGTGTATCTAGTCCTCCCATTTGAAAAAGTCTGAATTATTTTGACATGTTCACTTATATTGTATTAAAGTAGTCATAAGTTTAGTTTTTGGTCCCATATTCTTTTCCTGCAGTTATTACATCAAGCGTGTGATTCTACAAACTTGTTGAAATCATTTGCATTTTGTCTTGGTTGTGTTTTGGATTATATTTTTCCTAATAGAAACTGAATGGGGAATAATGTCCTGTCATTTTGGAGTCACTTCACTTGTATTGTCAGTAAGAACTGAAGATGTTTCTGAACACTTTTACATTCATGTGGATGCTGCCATGAATATGAATAATCATGAATGAATCGTGAATGATGATGAATGAGAAAGTTACAGAGGCACAAAGATCATACCCCATCTGTTATTGGTAATGGTGAGAGGTTAGCATGTTTTGTTGTAGCCTCTGTTATTGGTAATGGTGAGAGGTTAGCATGTTTTGTTGTAGCCTCTGTTATTGGTAATGGTGAGAGGTTAGCATGTTTTGTTGTAGCCTCTGTTATTGGTAATGGTGAGAGGTTAGCATGTTTTGTTGTAGCCTCTGTTATTGGTAATGGTGAGAGGTTAGCATGTTTTGTTGTAGCCTCTGTTATTGGTAATGGTGAGAGGTTAGCATGTTTTGTTGTAGCCTCTGTTATTGGTAATGGTGAGAGGTTAGCATGTTTTGTTGTAGCCTCTGTTATTGGTAATGGTGAGAGGTTAGCATGTTTTGTTGTAGCCTCTGTTATTGGTAAT
>QNTS01014903.1:0-13474 GCA_003317085.1 Hucho hucho
CATTATTACTGTACCATAACTAAACATAACATCTAATGTCATTATTACTGTACAATAACTAAACATAACATCTAAATTCATTATTACTGTACCATAACTAAACATAACATCTAACGCCATTTCTACTGTACCATGACTAAACATAACATGTAACGTCATTATTAATCTACCATAACTAAACATAACATCTAACGTCATTGTTACTGTACCATAACTAAACATATCTAACGTCATTATTACTGTACCATAACTAAACATAACATCTAATGTCATTATTACTGAACCATAACTAAACATAACATCTAACATCATTTCCTCTGTACCATTACTAAACATAACATCTAACGTCATTATTAATCTTCCATAACTAAACATAACGTCTAACGTCATTATTGCTGTACCATAACTAAACGTAACATCTACTCTCAATATTACTGTACAATAACTAAACATAACTTTTAACGTCATTACTACTGTACCATAACTAAACATGACATATAATGTCATTTTTACTGTAACATAACTAAACATAACATCTAACGTCTTTATTAATCTACCATAACTAAACATAACATCTAACNCCTCACAGTGGCTTGGTATTGTAATGCTGTTATGTATTGCCCTCACAGTGGTTTGGTATTGTAATGCTGTTATGTATTGCCCTCACAGTGGTTTGGTATTGTAATGCTGTTATGTATTGCCCTCACAGTGGTTTGGTATTGTAATGCTGTTATGTTTTGCCCTCACAGTGCCATCAAACCTCTGAAACTTATCCAGAATGCTGCAGCCCGCCTGGTTTTTAACCTTCCCAAGTTCTCCCATGTCACCCCGCTCCTCGTCACACTCCACTGGCTTCCAGTCGAGGCTCATATCCACTACATGACCATGGTGCTTACCTACGGAACAACAAGAGGAACTGCACCTCCCTACCTTCAGGCTATGCTCAAACCATACACCCCAACCCGAGCTCTCCGTTCTGCCGCCTCTGGTCTCTTGGACAGCAGAGTCCCTGTCCATCTTCCGAAAGCACCTGAAACCCTACCTCTTCAAAGAAGAGAAAGTCTGCTAAATGGCTAAAATGTAAAAATGTAAATGTATTGCTCTTACAGTGGTTTGGCGTTGAGTGGCTTCACGTGAGCCTTGTGTACGAAGCCGGTGTTTCCTGTAGAGCAGTGTGTTCCTATGAACAGGTCCAGACCTCGGAGTAGCATCCCCTGTATCTCAATCAGGTCACCTCGACTCAGCTGGAGCTCATCACAACCTACTGGGTTATGGTCCACTACAGCCTCACAGGAACCAGTTACTGCAGGGAGAGGGGAGAGGAGAGGGGTTTGGAGGAAATTAGAAAATAGAAAAACGGTCCTCTCTCTGAAGGCTTAGGGTTAGGGTTAGGGACTCACCTATAGGGTAGAAAAACTGTCCTCTCTCTGAAGGCTTAGGGCCTCAATTACAGGGTGGTCAAACTGTCCTCTCTCTGAAGGCTTAGGGTTAGGGTTAGAGCCTCACCTATAGGGTAGAAAAATTGTCCTCTCTCGGAAGACTTAGAGCCTCACCTGTAGGGTGGTCAAACTGTCCTCTCTCTGAAGGCTTAGGTTTAGAGCCTTACCTATAGGGTGGTCAAACTGTCCTCTCTCTGAAGGGGAGCATCCGGCACAGCCAGGGTACTTCCTCAGGAACCACCTACACAAACAGGAAACACATCAGCTTGGCACAAAATGGCTGCCATATTTCCCTACACAAAAAAGGGTGAGAGGAAATGCAAGGATAGAGGTTGATGGTTTATAGTGTGACTGAGTATGTCACTGTGTCATGTTATAAGGTGTATATACAGCATATGGTAGAAGAGGTATGGGTCAGGGGGTAGAGACTAGGTAACTCACTGGTAGAAGAGGTATGGGTTAGGGGGTAGGGACTTGGTAACTCACTGGTAGAAGGGGAATGGGTCAGGGGGTAGAGACTAGGTAACTCACTAATAGAAGAGGTATGGGTTAGGGTAGAGACTAGGTAACTCACTGGTAGAAGAGGTATGGGTTAGGTGTAGAGGCTAGGTAACTCACTGGTAGGAGAGGTATGGGTTAGGGTAGAGACTATGTAACTCACTGGTAGAAGAGGTATGGGTTAGGGTAGGGACTAGGTAACTCACTGGTAGAAGAGGTAGGGGTTAGGGGGTAGAGACTAGGTAACTCACTGGTAGAAGAGGTATGGGTTAGGGGGTAGAGACTAGGTAACTCACTGGTAGAAGGGGTATTGGTTAGGTGGTAGAGACTAGGTAACTTACTGGTAGAAGGGGTGTGGGTTAGGGGGTAGAGACTAGGTTACTCACTGGTAGACGGGCTACGGGTTAGGGTAGAGACTAGGTAACTCACTGGTTGAAGAGATATGGGTTAAGGGATAGAGACTAGGTAACTCACTGGTAGAAGGGGTATGGCAGCGGCTGCATGGTGTTGACAGGCACTAGTCCGTGTTGCCCGGTGGAGAGAAGGGTGCCCTCCCAGTGACTGTCCTGCCCCGTGTCTCTAACCATCAGCAAGTCGTTACATCTGAAACACAACTCCTCCTCCTCACCACTATGCTCACCACTGCTCACCAGTGCCTTGGCAAAGAACGAACCTGGGGGAGAGAGAGATAAATACAGTTGAATGACACGCAGAGAACAACAGACACACACACACTCACACAGGGGTATGCAAGTTTCTGTAAAGAATGAACATTTGACTGAACTGAGGCTCTGTCCTCCTTCACAGAATCCTATCAAAATCCATTCTCAACACACACACACTTCTTCCTTTCACTGGCCATTGATTCCTCTCAGGCGTAAAACATTATGCCTACACAGACAGTGTACATTGTAAGTGCATGATTGGACAATAGTTAAACATCCATCTTTGTTTTGCTGTTTTACTTTCTCTCTGGACATTTCAGAACATGTAATCAGTTTAGGTTTAGTTGCATTTCATTTCTAGGTATCTGGAACAACTTGTTTTGAAATGGAACAACTTTTTTGCTTCTGTTCTGCTCTGAGGAGAGTGTGATATAAACTACTGTTGATGATGAGGGTCAAGAAAGTAGAGAATATAAGCTGTCCATAAGGAGTGAGGTACTCTACCGTAGAGGTCTTCATAACGTGTCCATTAGTCGTTTGTAAACTGTTCATAAGAGGTCTATAAAGAGTTCATATGATGTTCAAATGGTGTTCATAACCTGTCACAAGGAGTTCATAAAGTGACCGTCCCTACCCTTCTGCAGCAGCAGTCCCAGGTAGTGTGGCCAGGTGCTGTTCTTAATAAGGTTATAACATATCATAAGGTGTTCATAAGATGTTTATAAAGAGTTCATAAGATGTTCATAAGGTGTTCATCAAGAGTTCATAAGGTGTTCGTTCACCCTCTTGCAGCAGCAGTCCCAGGTAGAGTGTGGCCAGGTGTTCCTCGTCTACAGTTACAGTGATCTCCAGGTCCCTCAGCAGCTCAGTGTCCAGCCAGAACGACTGGTCACACAGGAAATTCTCCAGGCACCGCGCCACATAGCCTGGACATACAAAAGAGACATAATATGTTCATAACATGTCATAAGGTGTTTACAACATGGCATATGGTGTTCATAAGGTTCACCACGCCACATAACCTGGACACACAACAAAGTAAGATGAAGTTGTCCCTACATCCTGATGTAAGGTCTGTTTTTTCCAGGCTGATGGTTTAGGTTAGGATTGGGTGAGGGACGCTGATCCTGGTTCTGCGCCTATTTGCAACTTCTAACCAGACCGGACATAATAATCAGCCATCAGACTGTGTTAATGAGAGTTTTATCAGGTAGACAGGTAGACTAGGATAGTACAGCACACCTAGAGCCAGGTAGGTAGAGAACCTCCACATCTCCTCTACAGTCTTGAAGGTGATGACAAAGCTGTCCTTCTCAGCGTGGACAGACAGCAGACGGGCAGACAGGTCCTATAAGGAAGCAGAAGAACCGAAGACATTAATGAAGAAACAGCGAGGATGCAGACCACTACCGACCACTAGCATCTACATCAGGGAGAAACAACTTTTAGCAGGACAACGGTTGGAACTGCACCTCTGGTCTAGGCGGGGTCATCTGTTTTGGCATGCCTTGACCTCTAACCTCTAACACCCTGACCTATGACCTGTGACTAACCTTGAAGAGCTGGATGACATCCTGACTGTTGCTCTCGACGACCCTGAGTCTGGTACGGAGCGCCTCCTGTAGTTCAGAGTCAGGTATTACACCTGAGCGCCGCCGACCGCTGAACACCAGCACCACGTCTACACACAAAAGCATGCACACAAGCACACATACACACTGTCAGTCTCGAGATCACCGGTAGGCGTATTGACTGATACTGTGATATTGTAATGTAGACATCAACACGCAGAGGTAAAACTGTTGAGGAGTAACTTTTCCGAGTGTGTTACAGAGCCATGCTCAGTGAGTGTATTGTAGAGCCATGCTCAGTGAGTGTATTGTAAAGCCATGCTCAGTGAGTGTATTGTAGAGCCATGCTCAGTGAGTGTATTGTAAAGCCATGCTCAGTGAGTGTATTGTAGAGCCATGCTCAGTGAGTGTATTGTAGAGCCATGCTCAGTGAGTGTATTGTAGAGCCATGCTCAGTGAGTGTATTACAGAGCCATGCTCAGTGAGTGTATTGTAGAGCCATGCAGAGCCAAAGACACAGAGTACCGTAGAGTAGCTCAGTAGCTGTGTCACTGTAACGTTAACATTAAAGTCAGTTTTCTTACAGGATGTTGCCATACAAGTACATACAGACAACATGAATGATAAAGTGATTATATAGACGACTGTATAGAATACAGACAGCGTACAATAGAGATGGAATGACAGCATCAACACAAACAGATCCACAATAAGCATCACACCACACAACCATGACCAGCAGCTGTTAACACCATTACGTTAGCAGTTAGCACATCATAGTAGGAATAGAGAGAGAAACTCCCTGGCTGTCCCAAATAGCACCGTATGGGTCAAAAGTAACACCTATTGGTAATCGGGTGCCATTTGGAGCACATCCGTACAGACTATCTGTGAGTAGAACAGTACCTGAGGAGAACCTCTCTCCCACGGCCAGTGACACGGTGCATGCTCTGGTGAACGCCTCCTTCCTCTTCCAGTAACTGTCCGGCTCCGCCTCCCCATCGCCAGACTCCACCCCCGGCCCCTCCTCCCCTGGAGAAGCCAGGAAACAGAGGTCAGGTCAGGGGAACCGTCAGGAAGGAACAAGTGAGACAGTTGTTTTCGGGGGTTGATTTTAAAATAGACTTTTGTGTCAGCTACATGTGCTCTGTAAGCAAATGCAAGATCATCGAGCAACCTTATTTTGTGACAACTGTGAAGAGGGAACCTAGACCTCAATGCTTCATCGTATATCCTTCTGGAACGCAAACCAGTCAAGGTAACCAGACAAAGTGACCGAATTAGAGGTTTGTCTCTGTTACTGTATGAGGAAACATTCACGCTAAAAGTTACATAACTGCTGGTGTACAGTATATTCTGTGGTCCAGCTGATGAGGATTTCAACAGTGATTAGTCTGTTTCCTCCAGAATATCAACAGGACATGAAGAGTCTATCAAAGCCCACCCATCTATTACTGCATCTCCCAGATGGTCTATTATAATATAATGACCTGCTTTAGCTGTCCTGACAGGGCTTTGTGACCGCTGGCGGCTTCCCCCGTGTTGTGTGACACACACAGTTGCGCGTTCACACACACACACACACACACACACACACACACACACACACACACACACACACACACACACACACACACACACACACACACACACACACAGAAACACATATAAACAATCAAAAAGGCTTTATGAGTGGCTGGGCTGGCCTCCCCATGTTGTTGTCGCATTGTACAGAGAGGATGTCCCCAACACTTCCTCAACCTTGAGGCTATTGTGTAATACAAAGTGTAATTGTTTGCTACAGTACACGTCCAGAAGCATTCAAACTCAACATTTGTCTGGGCAATATAACTCATGCAGGACTTAATTGGGATAGAATCAGCTGGATGATTTGTGTCAGGCTTTTACTGTACTTACCTGGATTCATAACATCATTTCCTGGGAAGTGCTCATTGGTTCCCGCTAGCGTGTACGGTGGTTCTCTCCATAGTGCATCCAGCTCAGCAGGGGAGATGTCTGGGAGGGGGGAAGTAGATAAGTGTTACACACATCAGTATAGGGTTGCGTTCCCCTGATCAGACATTGTATACATCAACCAATGGTTGCGTGCCATGTCATCAACTGTGTCGCCGTGCACCAGATTGTTATAACACATAAAGTGGTTAGCGAATAAATAAAATGTCTATCCAGGCATGTGTAAGATCTGACATGCGACAGCAATGCCTGGGCAGAGGAACGTGCCCAATGTCTGGGAGTGGGGAAAGAAAATTAGTGTAACACACATCAGTAAATGTCTGGGAGGGAGGAATGATATTAGTGGGACACACCCATCAGTAAATGTCAGAGAAGGAGATTAGTGTAACACAAAGTAGTAAACACCATCAAGGAGTGCATGTCAATAGTCTGAAGTGGATTCCTCTCCTTATATCTCCATCAATAATCTGAAAGGGTAAGGACACTAGGAAGGACACATTTACTAGTTCAGAAAGAAGATTGTGTTGAAAACGTTGTTGTATCACAAACAGATCACATTTGGGACCAAACAGCAAACAGTGAACAGACATGCGTCGTCTTTACCAGAAAAGTAGATAGCCATCAGATACCGTAAGACAGCGTTTCTTAATCCTGGCCCTGGGGACCACAAGGGGTGCAAATGTTTGTTTTTGCCCTAGCACTATGGCCTCACCAGCCACCCTGATCTCAAGACAGCTACTAGCACTACACACCTGGTTCAAATAATCTAAGCTTGATGATGTGTTGATTATTAGATGTAGATGTGTAGTGCTTGGGCAAAACCACAACTTTGCACCCCCTGGGGTCCAGGGACCAGGATTTTCGAAAACGCTATGGTAAGGGTCGACAGGGGAATGGAAACACTATGGCAAGATGTAGATAGGTCACACAATGACCCACAGACACACGTCTGCACTGACATCATCAGCCAACAACCCCACACAACACTGAGCGTTACCCATGAGACAACAGCTTAGTTAGACGAGAGAACATTCAGACTAGAACACACTCAGACAAGAACAAGCATGCCCTCAAAATACAACAAAACAACGGTCAGCCTTTGTGTATTGTATACAGAACCGTACTGGTAAGCCACGGCTGACGGTCAATGTCAAAATTGTCTTCATGTTTTTTGAACTTGTCATAATAGTGGTAATATTACCGAACATAGCAGAGAGACTCTACACAGGACAAAGCATAAAGACAATACACAATGATTGACTGATCTGTTATCCTGCACTGAGACACAGAACACAACGAGCAGCACAGTTTAGTAACAATGTGACTGACAGTACTGCCACTACATTACACACAACAAGCACAATCCGACACCACCTAACACAGCATCACACTGACACACCATGCCCTGTACTATACTATACCTTCATGGGATAGCCTGTTACCCATGTCATATAGATATACCTACAGCAGCAGTATCTGTCTGAACGAGAGAGTTACAGCTCTCTGTCTTGTCATGTCAGTGACCTACTAGCCTCAGCTCCAGGCTGTGGGTACAGATGGCAGGGTGAAGTGGAACCAACCTGGGAAGAGAGGGCAGCGTTTGAGAAGCGAAGAGCAGCAGGACGACGAGGAGGCCCGGAGAGGAGGGCAACAGCACCACGCCATGTGTACCGGCAGCTTACAGCTCCTAGAAATCAATGCTGCCAACAGCCGCGGCTCTCAGCACTGCTCTCAGCTACTAGGCTTTCAGACTGACGGTCTGGCGGTCTGGCAGTCTGGCTCTGTCTATCCTTCTCAGAGGCAACACTCACTTTCACTCTCTTTCTCCTGCTCTGATCTCTCTCTTGTTCTGAGCTCCACTCTTTCTCTGGAAATTCATCTCTCCCATCTGCCCCCCCTCCCTCCACCACCCACCTCTCTCTCTCTCTCTGTCTCTCTCTAGCTGCTGCCCAGTCCATGAACACAAAGCACTCTCTTCTGATGGCATGTGTGTGTGGGCTGGTCAGTGAGAGAGTGTGTGTGTATGGTTACTGAGTGTGTGTGTGTTTGTGTGTGTGGTCACTAAGTGTGGGTGCCAGCGTTGTGGGTTCAATTCCCATGGGGGACCAGTACGAAACATGCCCTCGCTACTGTAAGTCTCTCTGGATAAGAGCGTCTGCTAAATGACTCACTATGTTAAGTCTCTCTGGATAAGAACATCTGCTAAATGACTCCCTACTGTAAGTCTCTCTGGATAAGAGCGTCTGCTAAATGACTCCCTACTGTAAGTCTCTCTGGATAAGAGCATCTGCTAAATGACTAAAATGTAAGTATTAAAACATCATGTTGTAGAATGACTTAATCAAGAGTTGTGCAACACCTTGCCAGAGACAGGGAGCATTACCAAAACAGTTTGAAAACACTATTATGGTGTTTTGAGTCCCGTTAAGCACAGAATTAGATCCCTTCTCTTCTGGAGTTTCCAAATACTGTAAATGGGATTCCCTCCACTTATTGTTTATTTCCTGCTCTTAAAGTTTATTTCCTGCTCTTATTGTTTATTCCCTGTTCTTATTGTTTATTCCCTGCTCTTATTGTTTATTCCCTGCTCTTATTGGCGGCAGGTAGCCTAGTGGTTAGAGCGTTGGACTTGTAACCGGAGGGTTGCAAGTTCGAATCCCCGAGCTGACAAGGAAAAAATCTGTCGTTTTGCCCCTGAACAAGGCAGTTAACCCACTGTTCCCCGGGCGCCGAAGACGTGGATGTCGATTAAGGCAGCCCCCCGCACCTCTCTGATTCAGAGGGGTTGGGTTAAATGTGGAAGAAACATTTCGGTTGAAGGCATTTGGTTGTACAACTGACTAATAATTTTGACTTATTCCCTGCTCTTATTGTTTATTCCCTGTTCTTATTGTTTATTCCCTGCTCTTATTGTTTATTCCATCCTCTTATTGTTTATTCCCTGCTCGTATTGTTTATTTCCTGCTCTTATTGTTTTTATTCCCTGTTCTTATTGTTTATTCCCTGCTCTTATTGTTAATTCCCTCCTCTTATTGTTTATTCCCTTCTCTTATTGTTTATTCCCTGCTCTTATTGTTTATTTCCTGTTCTTATTGTTTTTATTCCCTGTTCTTATTGTTTATTCCCTGCTCGTATTGTTTATTCCCTCCTCTTATTGTTTATTCCCTGCTCTTATTGTTTATTTCCTGTTCTTATTGTTTTTATTCCCTGTTCTTATTGTTTATTCCCTGTTCTTATTGTTTATTCCCTGCTCTTATTGTTTATTCCCTGTTCTTTTTGTTTATTCCCTGTTCTTATTGTTTTTATTCCCTGTTCTTATTGTTTTTTCCCTGTTCTTATTGTTTATTCCCTGCTCTTATTGTTTATTCCCTGCTCTTATTGTTTATTCCCGGATCTTATTGTTTATTCCCTGTTCTTTTTGTTTATTCCCTGTTCTTATTGTTTTTATTCCCTGCTCTTATTGTTTATTCCCTGTTCTTATTGTTTATTCCCTGCTATTATATGGTGTGTTGATAAACTCAAGCCAGCGGTATTAACTAAATAGCAGGCCTTAATTTGCATGAAAAAACGAACGCTAAACTACATCTAGCATAAAGAAAACTGATCAATGAATGCTTGCCTTGGACTATTAGCATAGCAGCCATTAGCAGCCAAAATGCTACACAAAACCAGTGGTGGAAAAAGTACCCAATTGTTATATAAAGTAAAGATACCTTATTAGAAAGTTACTCAAGTAAAAGTGAAAGTCACGCAGTAAAATACTACTTGAGTAAAAGTCTAAAAGTATTTGGTTTTAAATATACATAAGTATCAAAGGTTAATTTGGTTTAAAATATACTTAAGTATCAAAAGTAAAAGTATAAATAATTTCAAATTCCTTATTTAAGCAAAGCGGACGGCACCATGTTCTTGTTATTATTTACGGATAGCCAGGGGCACATTATTTACAAAAGATGCATTTGTGTTTAGTGAGTCCGCCAGGCCAGAGGCAGTAGGGATGAACACGTGTTCTCTTGATAAGTGCGTGAATTTCACAATTTTCTTGTTCTGCTAAGCATTCAAAATGTAACGAGTGCTTTGGGTTGTCAGGGAAAACATATGGAGTAAAAAGTACAATATTTTCTTCAGGAATGTAGTGTAGTAAAAGTAAAAGTTGTCCAAAATATAAATAGTTAAGTAAAGTACAGATACCCCAAAAACAACTTAAGTAGTACTTTAAAGTACTTTACACCACTGCACAAAACACATGTTCTTGTTATGTGAATTCCTTTTCTGTTTTCTTCTTCGATGTGATATCACGTGGTACTCACATTTTAATTGACGCACACTTTCTTGGATTGTTTTGGAGAGACTCACCTGAGCGTTTGGTGTGCTTTCATCTGTCTGAGTTCCTGAAGGACCAAAATAGAGGGGAGGCGCCCGCAAACGCTCCTGTTTTTACACTTGACCATAGAGTGATCTGTAGGACACTCAGCCACGATTACCAGCACGGCAGCACAATGTTTGAAGTTCACTTTTGGTCTTTAATCTAGACATCTTTGGACAAATGGGATTCACAAGTTCTGCACGTGGAGATGTGGTTGAGTTGGTAACATTCCAAACTAATTTGCTATCTTAATGTCCCACAAGTCAGGGGTTCAACTTGTCCCACTTTCACTCCTTCTCTGTATCCTCATGTTTCTAATCTGTGTAAATAAAGCATTGAAGATATAAAGGTGGAATTCCACACAGAAAAAGCTGGAATTCCTATTCAGACTTGGGATCAGTTTACTTAACATGGTCAACTGATTAACATGGACTTATGTCAAAGAATGTCCATATTTTATTGACTCGAGTCCATGTTCAGTCTGTATATCTCCAGTCTAAATACGGCCCCATGTGCTCAGTGTAACAAGGGTGGTTCAACACAACAGTTATGTCTGAAGACTAAATGAGTGGACAGTGTTTTGACAAGCAGGAGACCCGGGTTCAAATCCATTTTGTCACACACACAACAGTTTTATGCAGTACATGTTATCTCTGCTATAAGTTGGACATGTTGTCTCTGCTATAAGTTGGACATGTTGTCTCTGCTATAAGTTGGACATGTTGTCTCTGCTATAAGTTGGACATGTGCTCTCTGCTATAAGTTGAACATGTTGTCTCTGCTATAAGTTGGACATGTGGTCTCTGCTATAAGTTGGACATGTTGTCTCTGCTATAAGTTGGACATGTGCTCTCTGCTATAAGTTGAACATGTTGTCTCTGCTATAAGTTGGGACGTTATCTCTGCTGTAAGTTGGACATGTTATCTCTGCTGTAAGCTGGACGTGTTATCTCTGCTATAAATTGGACATGTTGTCTCTGCTATAAGTTGGGACATCTTGTCTCTGCTTTATACATGTTACATAACCCTAAACATTTTGAATGTAACATAATTGATAATCTCACAATGAGCCTGGCAACAGTAGTTGTAATGAGTGCCATTGCCTACCGTAGGAAAAGTATTACATTCCCAGTGTCCTCTTTATTAATAAACATATTTCAGAAAAGTTGGACAAATAGGACAGCTCTGTCTATTAATCTCAATACATTTCTAAAATGTGTCACTCAAAATGAATGTTTAAAAATATTATTGTAATTTGATGCTGACTTTGACATTTTCTGAAACCCCACAATTCTCTCTTAAAATCACCGTATTACCAGAGTACCTTGAGATTCATTCAAATGTCTGCCACGGTACTGTTTCAGAGTACTTCCATTCTGTTTTAAAACACATTCTACTGTATGTATCAAAACACATTGGGTTCACATTCAAACAGATCTCAGCTTAGGTGCGCTACTTCTCATGGTTTCAGTACACAATCAGGTGTTCAAATCAAGTCCCATTTTATTGGTCAAGTACACATATTTAGCAGATGTTATTGTGGGTGTAGCGCAATGCTTGTGTTCCTAGCTCCAACAGTGCAGTAGTATGTTTTGAGTCTATCTATTTTAACAGCGTAGAAACATGCATTACAAACCTAGTTTCTAGAGAATGAGGATGCTCATTCTCTAGAAACTACACTAGTCCACGGCTGTGTCCCAAATGGCACCCTATATCCCTCTGTAGTGCACTACGTTTCAACACAGCCTTATGGGCCCTGGTCAAAAGTAGTGCACTTCATAGGGAATAAGATACCATTTGGGATGCAGCCCCGTGTTCTGATTGAATGGGTGTGAGTCTTGTGAGTCAGACAGCTGTAAACAGCCTGAAGGCGTGTCGGGTCAGAACCTCAGGCTCTTAGAGGAGAAACAACACTATTTCCAGACACAGACAGACACATGACAGATAGATCTAATAGAGCATTCCCTATTTAGTTCACTACTTTTGACCAGAGCCCAATATGGTCAAAAACCCTATCAGAAGCCCTATAAAAAATCCTATCAGAAGCCCTATAAAAATCCTATCAGAAGCCCTATAAAAACCCTATCAGAAGCCCTATAAAAACCCTATCAGAAGCCCTATCAAAAATCCTATCAGAAGCCCTATCAAAAATCCTATCAGAAGCCCTATCAAAAATCCTATCAGAAGCCCTATCAAAAATCCTATTAGAAGCCCTATCAAAAATCCTATCAGAAGCCCTATCAAAAATTCTATCAGAAGCCATATCAAAAACCCTATCAGAAGAGCAAAACATGAGGAAACGACATGGGAAAGAGTCTAACAGAGAATATATATCAATATCTTCATCATCATCATATCACAGACTGGATCATACTGGTTATATTATTAGAACAAATCAGTCATCTGATTCAAATGTAGCCTACAGTACCAGTCAAAAGTTTGGACACACCTACTCATTCAAAGGTTTTTCTTTATATTTACTATTTTCTACATTGTAGAATAATAGTGAAGACATCAAAACGATGAAATAACACATATGGAATCATGTAGTAATCAAAAAAGTGTTAAACAAATCTAAATGTATTTTATATTTGAGATTCTTCAAAGTAGCCACAGGAAATAAGGAAACTGTATGGCTGTGGGGTAAGTGTGTGTGAAATGGATGTCAGTGAGGTACAGGGGTAACATGAGACAGACAGGGGGCTCTAAGTTTAGCCTAACTGCCTGGTACAACACACGCCTGTGTGGCTTTGACTGAACTACTGTTGGGAGATTCCCTCACTGTAGTACAGTGGCTAACACAGAGAAACACACACACTTCTCTACTGCAAATCCTAGTTTAACGATCACACATTATCCAATGATCTCTTTTATTGCCTATGTCCTCAGAGGGGAATGATATATATATATATATATATATATATATATACTGTATATACCGTATATATATATATATATATA
>QNTS01014911.1:4235-19701 GCA_003317085.1 Hucho hucho
AAATTGCCTCTGCGAAAAAGGCTGAGGCCAGCAT
This sequence comes from Hucho hucho, assembly GCA_003317085.1. Classification (NCBI taxonomy): domain Eukaryota; kingdom Metazoa; phylum Chordata; class Actinopteri; order Salmoniformes; family Salmonidae; genus Hucho; species Hucho hucho. The sequence continues at coordinate 4,270 of QNTS01014911.1, forward strand.
GGCATTAGCTATCGCTGAACACTGTGATCTGGCAGAGAGGAATAACGTTGTGGGAGAGACAAAAAGTGAGTAAAAAACACCCTAAATATGTTTAGAACTACAAATGAACTTTCTTCCTCTCTCCTACAGCGTCCATCACAATTACATGCACATGACCAATTATGCAAATTGGGTGATGACGTCATTTAGCGACTTTTAGGACAGCCAATAGCTACTTTCCTTACTGACGAGTTGGCAACTGTCTACCACACAGTTTACTAATGTGGCAATGTTTGGCATACGAGCTTCTCCATCTTTTTACACCAATAACAAATACAGTAACTTACATATTGTATCAACACAGAACCCCCAAATCTACACGCTTTAGCGATTGTTTAAATGCGGCGTGAAACAAAGTTTGACTATTTGTAAACAATTCGTGCTATTGCACATATATAACGGCAATTTTAATATGGTACGTAATATCCACTGTCCTTGATTCTCACAAGGATTACTCAACCCCAACCTCTGCTAAGGGGCAGGGTTGATCCAAACTCTCTGACCTCACAAAATATACTTTAATAATTTTCTTGCCTCACACCCAAGCTAACTGGCTAAAGTTGGCTAGCTTGCTAGCTAACGTTACTTCCAGACACAAACAAGAGTATACATCTTCACTCTCCATTCTACTCACCTAGCAGAGCTGGTCAGGCTTTTTCATGTTTATTCAAAACATTGGTGCCCAACTGTGCTGCTGGCAATAATTCAAATTACGTTATTTCCCTAACGTTTTCTGACACCGGCCATATTCAACCGGCGTTGAGCATTTGTGAATTCATCAGTTATTCTGCGCTCTGGTACAGCTAAACCAGTGCTCTGAAATCCGAACAAATACCCTGAGTGAATTTACCAAATACCCTTTTAACAATGTCCGTTTAGAACACATTTAGCTAAACTAAGAATGACGTGAATAGTCAAGTCAACAAACGCTGGGTAGTTGAATAGCATATAGTTAATATACTAATTCGATGCAATGGTATACCTTGAAGTTCATAAATATAGCGCAAGCAACACATTTGTCATACTTAGTTGTCACAACTTCCGCCGAAGTCGGTGCCTCTCCTTGTTCGGGCGGTGTTCGGCGGTCGGGCTTCTAGCCATCGGGCTTCTAGCCATCACCGGGCTTCTAGCCATCACCGATCCACTTTTTATTTTCCATTTGTTTTGTCTTGTTTCCCCACACACCTGGTTGTCATTCCCTCATTACTTGTCATGTATTTAACCCTCTGGTTTCCCCCATGTCTGTGTGTGTAATGGTTTATTGTCAGTGGCACGTTTCCGTCTGGTTTGCACCAGACTGGTATTTTGTACTTTGTTTGTTTTGTAACGCAATTTGCGTTCAATGTTTATACTGTGCCACAGTAAAGTGCTTTCGTTCACTATCTCTGCTCTCCTGCGCCTGACTCTCACGCACCAGCTACACACACGGATCATGACATTAGTTAAAACAAATCATGTATATCTTAAGACCAGTATGCATACTACATACTCAAATTACTTCACAAATAGTACGGCTAGTGCGATTACGCTGATAGAACGCTAACATCAATATGCTGGTGATTGCGCTAATTATTCTTATTTTATATCATTGTGCCAAGTCACAATTGAATCCCATACTTTTCCTGTCAGCAGGGAAATGCTACTGAATTTTATTCATGATTCGATTTTTCTTCTTCTCCATATTCAAACTGAATTGGTAGAATGCTCGTGCGCTTCTATTAGTATCTCTATGGCCTTGCTTCAGTACCTTTATTTCCGCTCCTCTTTCCTCGTGGTTTTAATATTGTAATGAAACAGGCAGGGAGCAGGTCTCTAACCCTCGACCTTCTAGCCCGAAGTCCAGCATCCTTTTTGTGCCACAAAAGTATGCTTCAGTGGCAGAGTCGATATCCGCGTTTATAAACCCAGGGTCGTTACAATATATTGATGAAAAACCCTAAGTTACGCATTGTACTACGATATAAGTTACTAACTTCATGGGGAAAGGATTTATTCAGTAAATATAGCATCTCATCTCCTACTGCGAAAAACACATTTTCAGGCCTTAGGGGCAGTTTTCTGTAAATGTATTACCCTGACGGACAAAATCACATAAACGTTTAGACATTCATATAATGCTTTTAATGTATGAGTTTAAGTTGCACCTTATTATTTTCCCAGTATTTAAATCTCTAGTAATTGATTATACACACATAAAATGTATCATTCTTTTTTTTTCATGTCTTCACAGAATCAATATATAACGTAGGAAATCTTAGGTACTCACATTAAGGAATCACTCCGTTTCCAACGACCCATACACTCCCAGCGGAAGCCAAACATGCTAGTTTCTCGGACGCTGCCCTATGGGAATAATTCTCAACGGTTCTCTAGTATTCCAGAAATTATAGAATAACATCTAGCACTTAATAACACCACTTTGTGATATTCTATGATGGGCAGTGTTGAACGGAACCCCAAGATAACGCTACATATCTAATCCAAATGTAAGATTAACACTTATTTCTAGACTCACAAAACTCTCATTCACACAGTACTGTTCCCAAAACATACTTCCCTCACACTCACGTATCACATTCACAGAAAACACAAACAAAAAACACAGAGGGGAATGAGACAGACAAGGAAAACCGGTTAGCGCTGTTTTTAGATTTCAAAACCCTGTCTATATAAACAGGGAAACCCATACCATTGTCAAAATATTGCCTAATTAGTGATCCCACAACGGGGGGTTGTATCCACACTGGGATATCACCTACTGCGATTATGGTATAGACTATTTTATTTCTATCCAAATGTGCAAAACTACCAAAAGAGTACCCATGTCTGCTATCAAATTGCATAACACGGTCCCAAAAAAATCCAACCTTACCTCATATTGTACTGATTTTAAATTTGGCGCTTTACATTTCACCGGGTAGTGTCGGGAGTGGGGCGTAAGAGGTTAACTTCTTAGGGAGCGGCAGCTGAGGTGTTGGTTTTGGAGTGTCTGGCGTGCCCAAAGTAAAAGGCCTGCCACTCAGGCCCAGAAACTAGGATATGCACATAATTAGTACTATTGGATAGGAAACACTCTGAAGTTTCTAAGAGTGTTAAAATATTGTCTGTGAGTATAACAGAACTGATATAGCAGGCGAAAACCCGAGCAATTTCTGTCCTGGAAAAATTGTTTTTGACACATTGCCTCATTTTGAACCCCTCCCTATTGAAAACCGCCATATATGGGAGTAAGATTGCAGTACCTATTGCTTCCACTGGATGTCAACAGTCTCTAGACAGTGTTTGGTGATGTTAGGTTGCTCTGGATGGTAATAGAAGAAGAATTTCGAACTAGTCACCAGATGTTAACAGAAGAGGATGCGCGTTCACGGGCTCGCGCGCGCTGTGGTTTTTTCCTTTCCTATCGTCCAGTTTATAATTCGGGTGAAATATTATAGTGAATATACATAAGTGTTCCTAAGGATACATTATCAATGATGTTTGATTGTTCTTGGACAAGTGTATAGGTATAGGTTGAACGCATTCTCTTCACGGTTCAATGGGCGAGTGGACGCTGTATTTTATGAACATAATGCGCCAACCAAACAGAGATTTATGGATATAATAAATGACTTTTTCTAACAAAAGAACCATTGGATGTCTTCGTTGGACACTTGGGAAGCCCTCAGCAGAAGTTCTTCAAAAGGTAAGGGATTTGTTTTCGCTGTGAAATGGGTTTTGTGTGAACCGCGATGGTTTATGAATTTATGCTAATGGATAAATATTGTAGGTGCTATCCTCAAACAATCAAATGTGGTGCTTTCGCCGTAAAGCCTTTTTGAAATCTGACAACGCTNGCATGTGTGGTTCCCACTGTGAAGCATGGATGAGGAGATGTGATGGTTGTTACCAACAAGTGAGGACTCAAACTAAAAGGTACAGTACATGAACACACTTACCGCTGGCTACTATATGGAGACAAACAACATTTTATTTTTAATGAGCTGTGAAAAAAAGAGTGAACTATTTTCCAATGAGCATTAGACTGGCCCAAGCCAACCCCAGTGAATAGGCCATGTTGTATATGGTACATTCCACTCTCTCTTTCTTCTTGTGTGTGTAGGAGCTACCACTGTACTGTACAGGGGGCCTGCGCTTATTCTGGGACAACAAGTTTGACCATGCCATGGTGGCCTTCCTGGACTGTGTGCAGCAGTTCAAGGAGGAGGTGGAGAAGGGAGACATGGGATTCTGCCTGCCCTACAGGTCAGTCAACTAGTCTATCATCGAATTATAATTGTAATCATCTATGGATTATGCCGAGAGACCAAGGACTAAACTGTCAAAAGCTGATCAACTTCAGTTATTTGTGTAAATTTGGTAAGTTATACAACTAAATTAATTAGTTTATCTTTCTTAATTTTTCCAATTCATAAAAAAACCCACTCCTTTTCATATTCAGATTTGACAAATAGGTTCCCTTGTTTCTTAATATTTCATTTATTCTACTTTCCTGCACTAGTAACACATCTGACTGAATGATTTAGATGAGTATTTGGATTTGATTTTATTGAGGTGTTTTATACAGGTGTTTCTGTACATTTGAGGAACTGCTAAACACTGTTGGTTTAGACGTTTCTGGATACAATACTGCCTGTTACTGGAACCCTCACAGATTCCAAGGTAGAAGTCCTAATTTGGGCAGCAGGTGGTTTAGCAGTCACTGTATGTCTGTCTGTTCAATCGAAGATAGAAAAGAGCGACAGACTCAGGTCCCTTGGTGTATCACACCACGGATCGCTTCACGTAGCCAGCCAGTTCAGTGCCTTTGAGCCGGTGCTTGGTGGAGTCATAGACCCCCCGTCTAGAGCTCTTGGAGGAGAGCTTGGCACAGATCTCGCTGTGTTTCTCCAGGCGACTAGGATCAAAGCACCGGCCGCAGTGCTCACACTGCTTCAGCTTGGAGTTGGCTGCACTCATCCCAAATTGACGTTTCAACACCACCTGAATGAATGGATGTTATCAGATAGGCTAAATAATGGGCAGCTGGGCAACAAAGACAAGATATACAATATGTACAAACCAGATGAGGCTGGTGGGAGGAGCAATAGGAGGACGGGCTCATTGTAATGACTGGAATAGAATAAAGGGAACGGTATCACACACATCAATCACATGGAAACCACGTTTGATTCCGATCAATTCATTTCATTCCAGCCATTACAACGATCCTATCCTCCTATAACTCCTCCCATCAGCCTCCTCTGATACGCAAGTGATCACCAACACTACACTAGATCAGCAGTTAGCATGGCTTTGGAATGTAAAGCTACTTTACCTGTCTGTCCTCCTTTTTCTCTTCCATGTTCAAACCCTTCTTGACTTCCTTTGGCTTGCTCGCAGTGTATCTCGTGGCTGTCTGCTTTGGCGTACTTGCCAACCTGCTTTCTTCTCCATTTCTCCTCACCTCTTTACTCCTTTCTTCCTCTTCTTCGTTATCTCTTATCATCTCCCATAGGTCAGAATCCACCTTCATCAGGCAGATCTCCTGGATGAACTTCTCCACCTTTTTTCTGAACTGTTCTTTTGTGTTTTTCTCCTCCAAAGCCTGAGCATCCATCTTGGCCCCACTCTTAATCAGTTTCAATTCTTGGGTGACACTGATCAGCTTGGCCTTCATATATGCCAGCACCTGCTCAGCCTCTGAGTGAAAGACGTCCCATACCATCTCATCGGGGCATGGCGGTAGATCCTGTACAGTTAGGGTCTGAGTCTTGAACTGAACGTGTTTCTTCACAACCTGCCTTCTGTACTTTGAAGCAGCAGGACGAGGGCTGCCCTCTGGTCTGACTGGCTGGAATGGCTTCTTCTTGGCATCATTGTTTGGCACAGTGACTCTGGCTCTAATGGGAGGCAATGGTATCTTGGCGACCATATTGGCTCCATGGACTGCCTTCAATGGCTTGGCACTATGGAGGTAGATGTCTTTCACCACGCAGGTTTGATCCCTCTTGGTACGGATGGGTTGCAGTGGCTTCCGGATGGGAGGAACAGTAGCCTTCCCTGACTGCTGAGAAGTTGGAGCTACACGCAGTCCTTGATTCTTCCCATTGCAGATGAACCTCATTTTCTGCAGTACTGGGATTCTGGAGGGAGGATGTGGTTTCTTTTCCACAGCCTTCAAACTGGCAAGTCGCTGCAGAGCACCCTTTCTTTCTTCAGTCAACTCCAGTACTGGGATTCTGGAGGTGTTTAATCCTTTTTGTTTGAGCGCTGGAAGCTTCTCAGTAGCCTTGGGTTGAGATAGCAGGGCAGGCTGAACGGAGTTGCTACTGGCAGCTCCAAGGTTCCCTGTTGAAGCATTATCGTCCTGTAGCGGCTGCAAGAATCTCCTCATCATCAAGGAGATCGACAGTGGCGTTCTTCTAACCTCGTTCTGCAACTAAGTTTTCGTCTAGTAGCACTTTCTATATTTTATGGTGATCTACTGTGTTAACTATATCTCATGAGGAATCTGCTAGATTGTCTTGGATACTAGTGTTCTATTTTCAGCAATCAGACACCAGAATGTTCAAACAGAACATTTGGAATTTATTGATCAGTTGTGACATCATAATTGGTTCACAAATAATGATACTTCTAGAATCTCACACACTTATGTGGATGTGATGTCATAATAGACCATAATATACTGCCCAACATGGTGAACGTGACCTACCTGTGTTGTACTGCTTGCCCTCATCTCATATTTAAACATGGCACTTTTCTTTGAGGAGAAACATATTACTGTACTCTCTAAATTGTCCATTTAAATACATTTTGCCAATTTATTCATTACTAAATATAGCTAACATTAGATAGTTAATACAGAGATTCTTACCTTTGCCTCGGCAGTCTCGTCCAATCATCATGGCATTTGTAATTCTTTATGATAGCCACATTAGCAGCTAATTTGCATTTCATTTTTGGGGGCTAAATACAGGCAAATATATTGATAAGTCACTTTGTCCTACATGTACACGGTTATAAAAACATCACACAAGGGTAAGCCTATATGAAACACATCCCTTATTGTAAGTGTTTCTAAAATTCCCTATGGGGAAAAATGAATGGTGGAAAAACGGTTGGAATCATTTCCTTGTTTGACCGCTATGTTTTATGGGTATTATGACTCATACTGTGGTACTCTATTGATTTAATAATTTACACAAATAAATGTTTGTCACGATCCTCCGTACGGACAGACCAAGGCGCAGCGAGGCATCCAGTATACATGCTTTATTTTATAAAAACGAAACTCACGTAACTGGGTAAACAACAAAAGGTAAACGTAACGAAGATAGTGACGTAGAACAAGCTAAACACAAAACAAGCTATGTTCAAACAATAACCCACAAACCTAGATGAAAACCCCAAACATATGTATGGTTCCCAATTAGAGACAACGACACACAGCTGCCTCTAATTGGGAACCATTACCCCAACATAGAAATAGAACAACTAGAACTCAAAAACCCTACACCAAAAACGAAACCTAAACACGCCAGCCTAAAACTCTGGCCTGGACTTGACAATGTTGGTCAGCTTTTGACAGCTTAATCCTTTGTCCCTGCATGATCATTTGCCTCCAACTAGTCACAAGCATGAGAAATCTGCAAATTATTTTGTTTTAGCGTACTGGCCTTAGATTTAAAAAATTGGGTGTTAGCAGCTGTAGATGTTGCACCAGTTTCTTTCATACCCCTCAAGAAATAAACACTTGGGGGTTTGAGTGTTAACGCACCTTTTTCTGTTATGGGTCAGGATGGATGTCGAGAAGGGCAAGATTGAGGACATGGGAAGCAGCGGTGGCTCCTACTCCATCAAGACCCAGTTCAACTCTGAGGAGCAGTGGACCAAGGCGCTCAAGTTCATGTTGACCAACCTCAAGTGGGGCCTGGTGTGGGTGTCGTCTCAGTTTTACAACCGATAGAGGAGGAAGATGAGGACTCACCTTGGGTGTGGCCCTTGACCCTTCTAAAACCACCATTTCGTCACAATGTGTGACTCTCAAAAGTTCTTCTTCTACAATGCTCTCCTTGCTTCCCTATGATGTTTTGAGAGGGTGGGGAGAAGACTGGAGGAAGGACTTTTGAGATTCACTACTGGTGTGAGTTCCAATACAATAAGTCTTGTTTCCTTGTTTGATTTCCATATTGACCATTTGAAAGGACAAGATAAAAACTGTTAAATTGTACACATTCAAGTCTCGTAGGTAGGTGTTATGAAGGGAGCTATCTGAGTCTTTTGGAGCACATTCCAGGATTGAGTCCTAATAGTAGCTAAGTGGCTTTTGGTTGTCTCTTTTCCTTCATATGCACATATCTTATGACACTGGAAAGGTGAAAGCTGTTGTTTCCAATTGACCTGTTCAATTCTTAAAGATCAATACACATGAAGGGAAGGAGAGAAGGACACGTTGCACTACTGAGATGCAGCACTGGAATGGGTTCTTATGTATCACATGCTTCTTACTTTGCTCCAGAAGCAAAACTGGAGAGTCACAAATCTGGTTTTCTGCCTATTTTTCTTCAATTGGTTTGTGTCATTGTGGTTCAACTCCACTCTAGCCAAAGTATAATGTACATTTATTATGTGCCAATAGTTTTTCTTTTACTGTGCTGACAAAGTAAAGATGGTTTAATTTCACCATGCGTTGGAACAGCATTGGAACGTTTGCCTTGTCTGTCTCTTGTCTCCCCACTCGCAGTGCGCACCAAGTGTCTACCGAAAGCTTTGGCGTCGGGATTATGCTGTGCTTTTGTTCATTGGCAAATTCAACAAGACAATCCTTTTACTGTAAGTGACTTCTTGGTGTAGATTTAAATGTAGACAAGGAGGCTTGTGGAAGTATTTAATGCCCGTATCACTGTATGATTTGGTTTTTCAGGTTCATTACACATATGAACATGCCAATAATGGACCCACACAGAACGCCTTATGTAAAAGGATATTTCCAATTCTAACATTTGTTTTAAAAAAAAGGTCATCATAATGTATAGATTGATTTATTGATTACATAAGTATTCAACCTCCTGAGTCAATACATTACAGCTGAGAGTCTTTCTGGGTAAGTCTCTAAATTCTTTGCACACCAGGATTGCATGCTAGTCTTCTAGCTCTGTCAAGTTGGTTGTTGATCATTGCTACAAAGCCATTTAAGTCTTGCCATAGAATTTCAAGACGATTTAAGTCAAAACTAACTAGGGCGCTCTGGAACATTCAATGTCGTCTTGGTAAGCAACTCCAGTGTATATTTGGCCTGGTGTTTTAGGTTATTGTCCTGCTAAAAGTTGAATATCTCCCAGTGTCAGTAAAGCAGACTGAACCAGGTTTTCCTCTAGGATTTTGCCTGTGCTTAGCGCTATTCTGTTTATTTTCATCATAAACATCCTTACTGATGACAGGCATGTAGCCACCACCATGCTTGAAAATTTGAAGAGTGGTACTCAGTTATTAGTTGTTGGATTTGCTCCAAATATAACGCTTTGNGGCCTGGCGTGGGTGTCGTCTCAGTTTTACAACCGATAGAGGAGGAAGATGAGGACTCACCCTGGGTGTGGCCCTTGACCCTTCTAAAACCACCATTTCGTCACAATGTGTGACTCTCAAAAGTTCTTCTTCTACAATGCTCTCCTTGCTTCCCTATGATGTTTTGAGAGGGTGGGGAGAAGACTGGAGGAAGGACTTTTGAGATTCACTACTGGTGTGAGTTCCAATACAATAAGTCTTGTTTCCTTGTTTGATTTCCATATTGACCATTTGAAAGGACAAGATAAAAACTGTTAAATTGTACACATTCAAGTCTCGTAGGTAGGTGTTATGAAGGGAGCTATCTGAGTCTTTTGGAGCACATTCCAGGATTGAGTCCTAATAGTAGCTAAGTGGCTTTTGGTTGTCTCTTTTCCTTCATATGCACATATCTTATGACACTGGAAAGGTGAAAGCTGTTGTTTCCAATTGACCTGTTCAATTCTTAAAGATCAGTACACATGAAGGGAAGGAGAGAAGGACACGTTGAACTACTGAGATGCAGCACTGGAATGGGTTCTTATGTATCACATGCTTCTTACTTTGCACCAGAGGCAAAACTGGAGTGTCACAAATCTTGCTTTCGGCCTATTTTTCAATTTCATTGACACATTTGTTTGCAGTATTACTTGTGCCTCATTTCAAACAGGATGCATGTTTTGGAATATTTTTTTTCTGTACACACTTCCTTTTCACTACGTCATTTAGGTTAGTATTGTGGAGTAACTACAACGTAGTTGATCCTTCCTCAGTTTTCTATCACAGCCGTTTAAAGTCACGATTGGCCTCGGTGAAATCCCTGAGCAGTTTCCTTCCTCTCCGGCAACTGAGTTAGAAAGGACGCCTATATCTTTGGGAAGGAGAGAAGGACACGTTGAACTACTGAGATTCAGCACTGGAATGGGTTCTTATGTATCACATGCTTCTTACTTTGCTCCAGAAGCAAAACTGGAGAGTCACGAATCTGGTTTTCTGCCTATTTTTCTTCAATTGGTTTGTGTCTTTGTGGTTCAACTCCAGTCTAGCCACAGAATAATGTACATTTATTATGTGTTAATTGTTATTCTTTTACTGTGCTGACAAGGTAAAGATGGTTTAATTTCACCATGCGTTGGAACAGCATTGGAACGTTTCCCTTGTCTGTTCTCTTGTCTCCCCATTCGCAGGGCGCACCAAGTGTCTACCGAAAGCTTTGGCGTCGGGATTATGCTGTGCTTTTGTTCATTGGCAAATTCAACAAGGCAATCCTTTCACTGCAAGTGACTTCTTGGTGTAGATTTAAATGTAGACAAGGAGGCTTGTGGCAGTATTTAATGCCCGTATCACTGTATGATTTGGTTTTTCAGGTTCATTACACAGATGAACATGCCAATAATGGACCCACACAGAACGCCTTATGTAAAAGGTTATTTCCAATTCTAACATTTGTTTAAAAAAAAAAGGTCATCAAAATGTATAGATTGATTTATTGATTATATAAGTATTCAACCTCCTGAGTCAATACATTACAGCTGAGAGTCTTTCTGGGTAAGTCTCTAAATTCTTCGCACACCAGGATTGCATGTTACTCTTCAAGCTCTGTCAAGTTGGTTGTTGATCATTGCTACAAAGCCATTTAAGTCTTGCCAAAGAATTTCAAGACGATTTAAGTCAAAACTAACTAGGGCGCTCTGGAACATTCAATGTCGTCTTGGTAAGCAACTCCAGTGTATATTTGGCCTTGTGTTTTAGGTTATTGTCCTGCTAAAAGTTGAATATCTCCCAGTGTCTGTAAAGCAGACTGAACCAGGTTTTCCTCTAGGATTTTGCCTGTGCTTAGCGCTACTCTGTTTATTTTCATCATAAACATCCTTGCCGATGACAGGCATGTAGCCACCACCATGCTTGAAAATTTGAAGAGTGGTATTCAGTTATTTGTTGTTGGATTTGCTCCAAATATAACGCTTTGTATTCAGGACATAAAGTCAATTTCATTGACCAATTTTTTTGCAGTATTACTTATTTTGGAATATTTTTATTCTGTACAAACTTCCTTTTCGCTATGTCATTTAGGTTAGTATTGTGGAGTAACTACAACGTAGTTGATCCATCCTCAGTTTTCTATCACAGCCGTTAAAACAGTTTAAAGTCACCATTGGCCTCGGTGAAATCCCTGAGCGGTTTCCTTCCTCTCCGGCAACAGAGTTAGGAAGGACGCCTATATCTTTGTACTGACTGGGTATATTGATACACCATCCAAAGTGTAATTATCAACTTCACCATGCTGAAAGGGATATTCAATGTCTGTTTGTTTTTTTACCCACCTACCAATAGGTGCACTTCTTTGTGAGGCATGGGAAAACCTCACTGGTCTTTGTGGTTGAATCTGTGTTTGAAATTCAATGCTCATCTGAGGGATCTTAAAATTATCTGTATGTGTCGGGTACAGAGATGAGGTAGTAATTCAAAAATCCTGTAAAAAAATTATCAGATGACTTGTTAAGCAAATCTTTACTCCTGAAATTATGCTTGCCCTAACAAAGGGATTGAATACATATTTACACAATACTTTTAATTAATTCATTTGTAAAAATCTCTAGAAACATAATTCCACTTTCACATTATGGGGGATTGTGTGTAGGCAAGTGAAACTCATTTTAATTCATACTTGATAATTCTCAAATGTATATTTGAGTATTACCAGTTTGGCTATTCTGCTTTTCGCTTGTAAACAACACACCTATGCACAAGCGTGAAATCAGGTTTCACAATATACTAAAATAACTTTGCTATTATTTAAGTCATGTTGGAATTTAGATTGTTATACTGCACAATTTGCAATGAATGAGAATTATCTTTAAATCCTTGCTAACAAACCTCAAAGTTATACCAAAAGTTGGTGTAATGGTTTATATGCATTTCTATTAAGTCTCTCTCCCTCTCCATTTTGGGGGAAAGCCTCATGAAAAAATATGGCCAACCATCCAAATAACAAAGTAAACTCCCAGTCCAATATCCAAGAAAATATTTACATCTGATCAAATCAGTCAAAAGTGATGATCCTAGTGAAAACCACTTCTTTCTTTCACTTGACAGTTAGACGTGTGTAAAACGTAACAATGTATTAGAATTTTTGAGTAAAGCTATTGAACACTCAATTTCGTTGTCCTGCGCCTGCACGGAGAACCTTGACAGAATCACGTACCTCTCATGGAGTCAGCAGGATCACCCAACCCTCCTCTACCATTTGAGGAGCGCATTCAGCAGCATGCAACAATGTTGCAGAGTCTTGGCACAGCCATGGATCGCGTGCTGCAGAATATGGAGCGATGGGAGAGAGGAGGTTTTCCATTCCACAACCCACACAACTGTCCACTCCTCCTTCACCTGGTCCCAGTGGGATTCGGCTCGCGCTCCCGAGGGAGTATGATGGGACGGCTGCCGGGTGCCAGGGGTTCCTACTCCAGCTGGAGCTCTACCTGGCGACCGTTCACCCAGATCCTTCGGGACGCGAGAGCATGTCCGCCCTCGTCTCCTGTCTATCCGGGAAAGCCCTGGAGTGGGCCAACGCCGTATGGGGAGAGGAAGGAGCGGCGTTGGACCACTACAAGGAGTTCATCCGCCGTTTACGGGCAGTGTTTGACCATCAACCTGAGGGTAGAGCGGCGGGTGAACGCTTGTTCCACCTCAGACAGGGGACGAGGAGCGCACAGGACTTTGCTCTAGAGTTCCGAACTCTGGCCGCCAGCGCGGGATGGAATGACAGGGCCCTGATTGACCATTATAGATGCAGTCTGCACGAGGACGTCCGGCAGGAGCTGGCATGCAGAGATACCACCCTCTCCTTTGACCAGCTGGTGGACATGTCCATTCGGCTGGATAACCTCCTGGCCACCCGTGGACGTCCGAATCGGGGTCTGTCATTTCCATCCCCCAGCACCTCTGCTCCGACGCCTATGGAGCTGGGAGGTACTGCGTTTAGGGAGGCCGGAGGAGGGGCAATTCCCTGCCCCCTCTGTGGCCGCAGAGGGCACACTGCTGGTCAGTGCAGGGAGGGTTCCTCAGGGAGTCGAGGCAGCAGGCAGGGCACTATCGGGCCACCCCAGGTGATTTTCCAGATTTTTTTCCCCCCATTCCCAGCATAAGGCACTAGTCGATTCAGGCGCAGCTGGGAATTTTATTGATTGTTCATTTGCTCATAATTTAGGGATCCCCATTGTTTCTGTGGATATGCCCTCCCCTGTGCACGCCTTAGATAGTCGACCATTAGGGTCAGGGCTGATTAGGGAGGCTACCGCTCCACTAAGAATGGTTACGCAGGAGGGTCATGAGGAGAGAATCAGTTCATACATCATTGATTCTCCTGCGTTTCCCGTGGTGTTGGGCCTACCCCATTATTTCGTGGCAACAGAGGGCTCTCAAGGGATGGTCACGAGAGTGCTCGGGGAGGTGTGTAGGTGTTGCTATCGGTGCAACTACGGTGGAAAGTTCAGACCAGGTCTCCACCGTGCACATCCCCTCTGAATATGCCGATTTGGCTCTCGCCTTCTGTAAAAAGAAGGCGGCTCAATTACCACCCCATCGACGGGGGGATTGTGCGATAGATCTCCTGGTAGACGCAGCACTTCCCAGGAGTCACGTGTATCCTCTGTCACAGGAGGAGACGGAGGCTATGGAAACATATGTCTCCGAATCTCTGGGGCAGGGATACATTCAGCCCTCCACTTCACCTGCATCCTCGACTTCCTTTTTTGTGAAGAAGAAGGATGGAGGTCTGCGCCCGTGTATTGACTATCGAGGTATCAATAAGATCACTGTGAGGTACAGCTACCCACTGCCTCTCATAGCCAGTGCGATCGAGTTAATGCATGGGGCGCGCTTTTTCACAAAATTGGATCTCAGGAGCGCATACAATCTGGTGCGTATCCGGGAGGGGGACGAGTGGAAGACGGCATTTAGTACCACCTCAGGGCACTATGAGTACCTCGTAATGCCGTACGGTTTAATGAATGCTCCATCAGTTTTCCAGGCATTTGTAGATGAGATTTTCCGGGACTTGCTTGGGCAGGGTGTAGTGGTGTATATCGACGACATTCTGATTTACTCCGCTACACGCGCTGAGCATGTGTCCCTGGTGCGCAAGGTGCTTGGTCGACGGTTGGAGCATGACTTCTACGTCAAGGCTGAGAAATGTCTGTTCTTCCAACAGTCCGTCTCTTTCCTAGGGTACCGCATTTCAGTGACAGCATTTCAGCCGTGCGTAATTGGCCGACTCCCACCACGGTAAAGGAAGTGCAATGGTTCTTAGGGTTTGCCAACTACTACCGGAGGTTTATCCGGGGCTTTGGTCAGGTAGCGGCTCCCCTTACCTCACTGCTGAAGGGGGGACCGGTATGACTGCAGTGGTCAGCTGAGGCGGACAGGGCTTTTGGTCACCTGAAGGCTCTGTTTACCTCGGCTCCCGTGATGGCTCATCCGGATCCCTCCTTGGCATTTATAGTGGAGGTGGACGCTTCCGAGGCTGGGATAGGAGCTGTGCTGTCTCAGCGCTCGGGTACGCCACCTAAACTCCGCCCCTGTGCCTTCTTTTCGAAGAAGCTCAGCTCGGCGGAGTGTAACTATGATGTGGGGGACCGGGAACTGTTGGCTGTCGTCAGGGCTCTGAAGGTGTGGAGACATTGGCTTGAGGGGGCTAAACACCCTTTTCTCATCTGGACCGACCACCGCAATCTGGAGTACATCCGGGCGGCGAGGAGACTGAACCCTCGCCAGGCAAGGTGGGCCATGTTTTTCACCCGTTTTGTTTTCACCCTATCCTACAGACCAGGTTCCCAAAACACTAAGGCAGACGCACTGTCCCGGATG
>QNTS01014915.1:0-19732 GCA_003317085.1 Hucho hucho
ATAAACTAAATGTATTGAACATAGTAGGAAATAAACTACATGTATTGGACATAGTAGGAGATAAACTAAATGTATTGAACATAGTAGGAAATAAACTACATGTATTGAACATAGTAGGAAATAAACTACATGTATTGAACATAGTAGGAAATAAACTACATGTATTGGACATAGTAGGAAATAAACTACATGTATTGAACTTAGTAGGAGATAAACTAAATGTATTGAACATAGTAGGAAATAAACTACATGTATTGAATTTAGTAGGAGATAAACTACATGTTTTGAACTTAGTAGGAAATAAACTACATGTATTGAACTTAGTAGGAAATAAACTACATGTATTGAACTTAGTAGGAGATAAACTACATGTATTGAACTTAGTAGGAGATAAACTACATGTATTGAACATAGTAGTAAATAAACGACATGTATTGAACATAGTAGGAAATAAACTACATGTATTGGACATAGTAGGAAATAAACTACATGTATTGGACATAGTAGGAAATAAACTACATGTATTGGACATAGTAGGAAATAAACTACATGTATTGAACTTAGTAGGAGATAAACTAAATGTATTGAACATAGTAGGAAATAAACTACATGTATTGAACTTAGTAGGAAATAAACTACATGTATTGAACTTAGCAGGAAATAAACTACATGTATTTAACTTAGTAGGAAATAAACTACATGTATTGAACTTAGTAGGAAATAAACTACATGTATTGAACTTAGTAGGAAATAAACTACATGTATTGAACTTAGTAGGAAATAAACTACATGTATTNGTGTGTGTGTGTGTGGGCACAATGTGTGTTGTCTTTTTAAACTGGTAATTGGGTTTGGTAACTCCTCCTCTCTCATGAATAACCATGCATGGGTCTCAAGGGAACTTTGAGCCATTCCCTCCTTCCGATCCAGCACCTCGGCCCATACGGATCAATGGCCAGTGACTACTCTATTTGCTGGGCCTGCTATGAATTAAGGCTATTTAAACAGAGGGGGCATCGATCTCCCCCATGCCAGGGCTAGCAGGCTGGACGGCCTTGGAGATTGCAGCATCAGCTTGGGCCACTCACTTTATCGCCAGCAGGACACACATTAGGGCACAATCACACGATGGCCGAACGGCATAGGCAAGATGCAGCAGATGGTATAGAGTACAGTATATACATATGAGATGAGTAATGTAGGGTATGTAAACATTATATAAAGTGGCATTGTTTAAAGTGGCTAGTGATACATTTGTTACATCCAATTTTTTATTATTAAAGTGGCTAGAGATTTGAGTCAGTATGTTGGCAGCAGCCACTCAATGTTAGTGATGGCTGTTTAACAGTCTGATGGCCTTGAGATAGAAGCTGTTTTTCAGTCTCTCGGTCCCAGCTTTGATGCACCTGTACTGACCTCGCCTTCTGGATGATAGCGGGGTGAACAGGCAGTGGCTCGGCTGGTTGTTGTCCTTGATGATCTTTTTGGCCTTCCTGTGACATCGGGTGGTGTAGGTGTCCTGGAGGGCAGGTAGTTTGCCCCGGGTGATGCGTTGTGCAGACCTCACTACCCTCTGGAGAGCCTTACGGTTGTGGGCGGAGCAGTTGCCGTAGCAGGCGGTGATACAGCCCGACAGGATGCTCTCGATTGTGCATCTGTAAACGTTTGTCTGGGAGCAAAACATCGGTGTCTGCGACGGGGCTGGTTTTCTTTTTGTAATCCGTGATTGACTGTAGACCCTGCCACATACATCACGTGTCTGAGTCGTTGAATTGAGACTACTTTGTCTCTACTGATGCTTTGCTTGTTTGATTGCCTTGCGGAGGGAATAGCTACACTGTTTGTATTCCGTCATGTTTCAGATCGCCTTGCCATGATTAAAAGCAGTGGTTCGCGCTTTCAGTTTTGCGCGAATGCTGCTATCAATCCACGGTTTCTGGTTGGGATAGGTTTTAACAGTCACCGTGAAGTTTCTCTGTGTTTTCCATTGGTCAAGTATAGCCAAATAGTTACGTACCGGTGCCATTCACCGGTACGTAACTACGACCGTGAGCATTGTGATAGTGAGCATTGTGAACAAGTCTGATTGACCCGAAGTCCGCTTCAGCTTTCACCCTACTCCTGCCCTGTTATCTCTCCCCTCCCCTCCCCATGCGCTGCTCCGAGCAGGATTTATGGGATTATTGGAAATCCATGAGGTCCAGGAGACGTGTATTAAAATGTAATTTTGTTTAGGCTTTCCTTCAGATTAATGTTAACAATCAAGGAGGACCACCCTCTTCAGAAGGAGACCGTTGTTATGGAGGATCAGAGCCTCTCCCCAGGGAGGCAAGACTTAGCCTCCACCTTTTCATTCCCTTTGTCCCTCCCTCTTCTCCTCCTGTTCAGTGTTCATCTTCTATATTTTAAACACAGAAAAGCTTCAAAAGTGTATTAAAGCACAACACTTTTTTGTACTGAGCTTGCTACGACACCTACAGATTCTAGTCCCGATTCACTTCATTTGTGGTTTCTGTGCTGTCTTGTAGCCCTCTGATACTAAAAGAGCTTACCCAAATCCAATAGTCATTTCATTATTTTGGTGGCTAAAAACCCCTGCAAAATAACTGCCTACCAAACCACTATAATATTAAAGAACCTGTCACAAGCCAAACATGTTTCTCTGCGCAAGGCAAGCATCTTGGATTTTTCCCAAGTGGCACCCTATTTCATGTATAGTGCACTACTTTTGACCAGGGCCCATAGGGTTGCAGCCCTTATGTCTCCTCCAGTTGGAATGTATGATATCAGTAGGGAGACAATTGACTTCTCCACTGAAGTGAGAAATGAATGGGATTCAATCAAGAGACAACATCTGGCTGCTGTCAAACCTAAATGCCACATTAGCCTATTATGAATCTGAAAGAGATTCTACCTCCCCATTTGTCTCAATTGTCTTATTTTATTTTTTTTCATGCTAATTTCTGTGTTTTATTAGTCGCTCGCATATGATGTGGTTGGGAAACAAATCATTTCATTAGAGTTGTTTTATTGCGATGGTAATCACCTTAGTTTCCCGTGCCAGGCTGCGGTAATGTTGCTGGTGAATTAGTATGGTGCTGAACAACGCCAAGTCAGGACAGAACGTCTGGCATGAACGTACCTCAACTCTAAAACTGATCTACAGGTGATTATTTGTGTGTGTGTGTGTGTGTGACTGGGTATTGGTAGACAGTTTGAAAGCCAGGACCTGTTTTTGGTGCTTGACTGTAAACCGTGTGGGTGCTTTTGTGGGTAGGTATGCCATCTTGACCAAACAACGCAAAGACACTGGAAGAATAATTGCAGTCACAAATGCTCACAGCTTTTTTCAAGTTTATTTCAGTCAGTCAGTTAGTGCACTCCTTCCCAATTGCGGCCATAACTATTGTGTGTAAAAATAGGAAAGAAGATATTTGCCATCTCCCCCAAAAATGCAACACATTAACTTTTTTCCAGGGATAGCTGTAAAACCTGCACTCTGTAGACTGGGTGCGTCCGAAATGGCAACCTATTCCCTATATAGTACACTACTTTTGACCAGAGCCCAATGGGATGCAGCTTTTGTAGATTCTTAGACGCAGGGCTGAAAATTCACCCAGGTGTGTTGTCATTTCAGCTATAGTATATATAAAGGGCATATCCCAACTGACTTATCCCCACTGGGGTCAATGTATAAGAAAGCAGTCATTCATACCGGAGGTTAGTGTAGTGAAAGTATGGCCTCTATTAGTGAGGGATCCTATGGGACAGAGATGGGATTCACATCCACACTCCTATGGGTTTGATTAGAGTTGGAACCACAGCGTTGTGGGAAATGAAATGCCATGAGTTTCTTTCCCCCTCTCAGCTTTGCTCGCTCCGCAAGCTCCTCCTGCACTTTTTTTCATCTGAGACCTTCCTGCATCTTTTATTGTCTCCTGTATCTTGACCTCTACTCCCGCCTCTGCTTTGTGTGTGTGTGTGTGTGTGTGTGTGTGTGTGTGTGTGTGTGTGTGTGAGGGCTGTCCCCGACCTAAAAAAAATCTTGGTCGATTCTATGTTGCGATCTTCAGTGAAAAAGGATTATTTTGATCTAATGCTTGCTTCATTGAGAAAGTGCGTGCAGTTGAAATTTGGTCATAGAAAATTCCGGATGATGAAATGACGTCTTTTCCTGACGTTGAAATCAGGTACATTTTTGATTCTGAATTAAAGTTGAAAAGACGTAATTTACATTTGTTCAAAATACATATTTTTGGGGTAATTAATTCTATACCCAAATTTCAACTGCACCTACATTCTCAATGTATTAAGCATTCTATCACAATAATACATTTTTAAATCTATTCAATATAGGACAGGAAAGAGGCGCCAAGTAAAGATTGCAACAGAATATGTATTATTGCTCCCATCTGTCCCATGCACTTAAGTTCGTTTTTCAAAAGATTTTAAATTGGCAGCGACTTTGAAAGTCCAACCAACAGACCACTTCAACAACATTCTCAGTAACGGTTACAGAAATGTTTTTTTCTTGCTATGACTATGTTGTTTATCTACCTTAGTTGAATGCACTGACTGTCAGTCGATCTGGATAACAGCGTCTGCTGAATGACCTAAACTTTCATTCAGAACGTTAAACCTACCTTTTTTTTAAAAACGTATTTAAAAAAAAAAATAAAAAAAATAAAAAAAATTATTACTGGTTGATGTCATTAAGACATTTTGCATGGAAATTCTCCCCGGCCCCTAAACATCTTCGCGCCATGAGAGAAGCAGAAATTAAAGAACTTTACGTATGTCAACTAGATTTATGTATTCATTCTCTCATTTTCTGACGTCATTCTGGTGAGCAAGGCTTTATTTAGTATTCTAGAGCATTAAGTAATGACAGAAGAGAAGCTGCATATATGTAATTCTAGACAAGTTGACTAACAAATAACCTACCTAATGCCAGAAATTATGAGCAGAAAAAATATCTAAATGAGGCTTAACTTTTTTTTTTTTTTTTTTGTCCCGCATCCCCTGTCAAAAATAAACTGATGTCCCAGGGAAAATGAGGAATATTATATTTGTTAATGGATACAGGGATACTCGTGAGTGGAATGTCAAAGCTGCATGTAAACAGCTTATCCTGAAATAATACCTTCATCGGGATTGGGCTATTATTCAGAATACTATGCGCATGTCAACGTGGTCACTGACGTGAGCTTGCTCATTGACTATTACTGAGGCGTAGAGAAAAGATGCTCAAAGCCAGTAACACGGGTATGAGCTCCTCAAGTAAAAATCAGTGCAGGGTTTCACACTGCCCCCTCTGTTCTCTCTCTCACTCTCTGTTTGTGTATGCCCATGTGTGCCCCAATGGATCGATCTGTGTTCAGGTGCACATGTTTACCTGATTCTGTTTCCTGTCCCCCTGGGCTTCTTCTCTATCAGACCAGTCTACACTACAGTAAACTGCCTGGTAGGAGCAGTAGCTACAGAACTCTGCTAACCACCATAGATCAGGCACATTTAATTCAATACCCTTCTGTCTGCAATGAGCTTCGGCCTTTCTGTTCGTCAGCTACAGAGTTCAATTAACTTCAGTTATCCAGGCACACATTCAATTAAATACACTTCAATAGACCTTTCTTGGAAAGTCCTTGGGAGACAAATCAATCACCTCTAAATGTGATCTTTCTTTCTGCCGTATCATTAAGCGATATCTGGGCAAGGTTTATATACAGAGTCGTGACTGTTTAAAAAAAAAATTTAATACGTTTTTAAAATATCTATTTTTATTACAGAAAGCACATGTACACTGAATCGTGACAGTCTACAGACTTCAGAGAAGTTTGTGTGTGTTATGTTCTTCCCTCTCAAAGCAGAACCCTTTTGGTGTGTTCTCTATAGTTTAGTGCTTGGCATAGTGTTGGACCCAGCCTCAGTCTTGTTGATAGACGACATGGCGCTTCACTCTCCAGATCAGGTCAGCAGCACTCAGTGGTTCAGAATTGCAAAGTCACGTCAGGCTATGCCAACTAGACAGACCTGCCAAGGGATCCATCCATGCCAGAGGGCGAGGTCAAAATAGTGTGTATGGCTGTCCAAAAAAACTATTTCACCCCAGGACACCTCAAGTAATGAAAAATACAAATAAACGCAAGAGCACTATTTCCCGATATTTGAAGGACAAAAAAGGGGCTGACGTTTCAGCGTGTTGGACGCCTGCGGGAGCTTGTGTGTGTACAAATAGAAGGCCAAATCCACCGCTGGTGTGCGTGGCCAAAGAGCTCCATTTCCATGTCATCTGACCATAGCACCGCCTGGAGTTTGCTAAACGGCATTAGCACTTAGATTGGCACCGGTGCTATGGTCATATGACAGGAAAATAAAGGTCTTTGGCCAGGCACACCAGCGGTGGGTTTAGCCTTTGAAAATAACAGTACATATGCAGAAATACCTCATCCCTACTGTAAAATATGGTGCTGGATAGGGATGTAACAATTCAACTATAGGCTTTGGTCCCCGGTTCTAATGTTTGATATGACCCCAAACCGATCCAAGTGTAGCATGCATCGGTCACTTTATTTTTGCCTCATATTACATTCTTTCTACCTTCCGAAAATACCTCCTCTATTGTGACAATTGATGCGTCCTCTCCTCAGTGTGTTACTAAGCCTGTAACTGTGAGTCATTTTGCATGCCGAACAACCCCAGGCAATATCAGTAGCCTAGTCAAACTGAGCACCGTGCCCAGCTTCGCCAGGTAGGCGGCCTGTTCCTGATCTTGCACATCTGCACGTCATTTAAATGCTAAAATGGCTTGTGTGATATCACGCTATTAGTAGAGTGACAACCTATGTCATTTGCTAGGTTATTATCTATGCGCTGTTGAAAATGAGGTTTTACCTGAATAAAAGTAAACTACCAGAGGAATTAATTAGCGGGTGATGCTGATTTCAGAACAAAAAACGTAGGCTACATTGCCCCCCCCACACACACACGATATGTATCGAATTATCTTGAAAGGAAAGATGCACATCTGATATTAAATTGAAGGACAATCAAGAGGCTGACATTGTTGTCAGATGCCTGCCTCAGAGCTGTCTAGTCTGAGCCTCTCTATGAAATGTGAATGTCCGTCACCCAAATAATGTAAATAAACAGGGTCTCTTCACTCTGTATATGAGAGCATGTTTTTATATGAGATCTAATCCCAATAAAGTGTGTTCAGAAGCATGTGTATTGACTTGTCTCTCTCCCTCCCTCCCCCCCTCCCTCCAGATGAAGACAGTGAGTGTGGCCCTGGTGTTGTGTCTCAACGTGGGTGTGGACCCTCCTGACGTGGTCAAGACGTCACCCTGCGCCAGACTGGAGTGCTGGATCGGTAAGAACACGCAAACACACACACACATGCATAACCTATTCCATACTCAACTCACACACAAATAATTCAGAATAATAAAGCCATTATTAATACATACCTATGGGAAACATTGTCTTTCTTCTAATGTGTCCAACCTTCTCCCCAACCCATGTTGCCTTGAAAGTATGTCCTGAGGTCCTCTAGTTGATGTTCCGGGTGCTGAAAGAACTGCGTATCCAGTATAACTTGGAGATAACCCCGTCAGTGAGCATTATGCGACCTCGCCATTTGAAAACATCATATTAGGTGCACTTCCAGAAGGACTTATTTGCAGTGTGTCATTTCCGTCTGTAGATGTAGCCTTCATGCGCCAGGATATTTTTGGGAAGCACGAAGAGGATAACTTCGGTTTCCATTGCTTGTCAGGGACATCACCAGGACCTTGGATAAGTGAGTGCCCCTGGAAAGTTGCTGGACTAGAATTTCCTCCTCCTATTGCAGGCTTACTATCTGTCTATTCATCCACTCTTGCATTTAAGACATGGGTCATTTTCTCAGACCCACAAATACAATGATTTTCCGGTACCCCGTCAGTCCCTGGTTTTCAGGGCTGAGCCCCTGGTTATGAATCTCTGGTGACGTCCCTGTTGCTTGTTCTGACCTCCTCCAAGAATAATAAATGCTGAGGGGAGCAGAGCAAGATCTTTTTAAGCAGAATATTTGTATTTTTAGCTTATGAACGATTTGCAATTTGATTGCTGGACAATCAAAGCCATCCATCCAACCCATTTATTCAGATCTGGTAGTTGATAGATTGAGCCTAGTTATTGTTCATTAACAGCATACATTTGCGTTCATTCTCATAAATCTCTTAAAATAGCCTATATTATTCTTGTGCAATGTATAGCATATTGTACTGTTTGTCTGTCTGGACTGTCCGCCTGTTTTGGTGAGAATCTTAAGTTAATAAAATACTAAAATAGCGTTCTTAATTTTGTGCCTATTATTATTCCTGGCCGGCCAGGGTAGGGCAGCACTTTTCAACATTCTGATGTTATGGTCTTGTGAATCTCTCAAGCATATTTAAATTTTTTGAAAATGGGAACAATGGGAGAGTTGGACCACTACTGATTTCAAAACAGAATGGACTACTTTCTCATTCATATTATCAAGACATGAGGTGAGTATCAAAATAGTTTTAAAAGATGCCCTTGCCTTAAAGTTGAATCTCGGGTAGATCTTTAGTGTATATTTAGTGCGGTAGCAGAGAGAACAGTCTATGGGTGGCTGGAGTCCTTGGCAGTTGTTTGGGCCTTCCTCTGTTACGTTGTGTCTCTAAAATCACAATGTTTACATTTCTATAGTCATGTGACAGTCATTTTTAATTGAAACGTCCAAATGTCGGCCTTTTACCAAGGTCATTTTTTTTCATGGAATGTTCTAACTTCATGACTGATGAAAGTTCAGTATGCCATATGAACGCATTGGTTTTAAGGCCATATAAAGAACAGCTATGCATGATTTAATGAAAAGCATCAAACAGACACATTGTTTCACTTTAATGAAAGACTCCAGGGGCTCTATTTTGATTTTAAAAGTGGGGCGGGCATCTAAAGCCAATTTCCTGCATTTTTACACAATCCAATGTGCCGTCTCTATTTAGAACAAAAAGTAAGCAAAAATGCCCTCGGTCACCAAGCTAGGTAAGTGATATATAAGACTGAACTAAATCAAAGGTAATTCAATAATAAATATTGTGTGGCACCTTTTAACCAATAGCCTAACAAATGAGCAACACGTGACTAAAATACAAAGACTTTTGATGTCTTTTATTAAGACATCCACTATATCAGATTTCAGCCAGACCATCCAGCCTGAGCCACCTGCACCACCGACCCCCACCAGTCTAGTCAATAACTCAACTCTCCCAACACAATTTCCTCCCCGTTCAGTCATACCTTTATTTATTTTTATTCCCCGTTCAGTCACACCCCACTCAGTTTTAGGATCTTAGTGAAGCATTCAGTGTTGGTTTCGGGTGTGTTAGGCCAAAGACAGTGACAACTCACAGGACGCCAACCAGGGATTTCCTAAATAGTTATCTCCCCTGACGTGGGCATGTTTTCAATACAGACTCTTTTAGTCGTGCTGTATTCCATATAAGGCATCCAGACCTTGTAAAAGTTGTTCAGTATACCCTTAATCAAATCTAGTGATAACTTGACATTGTGGGAGGATAACCAACCTTCCAATTAATGGCAATGCATTTCTTAGCCCCTATAAATGCTTGGTTACACAGTTTCTTCTATGTCTCAAGTATCAACATTTCCAAGCAAACAAAACTGGGAGAAGGAGAATCTTTAGACATGCTGAGATAAAAGAACATACTCTTTGCCAGAATTCAGCCAGCCTTCACAAGACTATACAGTGCATTCAGAAAGTATTCAGACCCCTTGACGTTTTCCACAGTTTGTTACATTACAGCCTTATTCTAAAAGGGATTAAATAAGATGTTTTCCTCATCAATCAACACAATACCCCATAATCACAAAGTGAAAACAGGTTTTTAGAAATGTTTGCTGGTTTATGTATGTAAAAAAAAAGAACATAACGTATGCAAATAATGTTTCAGACCCTTGAGATATGAGACTTCAAATTGAGCTCAAGTGCATCCTGTTTCCGTTGATCAGCCTTGAGTTGTTTCTCCAACTTGATTGGAGTCCACCTGTGGTAAATTCAATTGATTGGGCATGATTTGGAAAGGCACACAGCTGTCTATGGTCCCACAGTTGACAGTGCATGTCAGAGCAATAACCAAGGCATGAGGTCGAAGGAATTTTCCGTAGAGTTCCGAGACAGCATTGTGTCGAGGCACAGATCTGGGGAAGGGTACCAAAACATTTCTGCAGCATTGAAGGTCCCCAAGAACACAGTGGCTTCCATCATTCTTAAAGGGATGACGTTTGGAACCATCAAGACTCTTCCTAGAGCTGGCCAAACTGAGCAAACGGGGGAGAAGGGCCTTGGTCAGGGAGGTGACCAGGAACCTGATGGTCACTCTGACAGAGCTCCAGAGTTCCTCTGTGGAGATGGGAGAACCTTCCAAAATGACTACTCTGCAGCAATCCACCAATCAGACCTTTATGGTAGAGTGGCCACACAGCCTTGGGTCTTCTTTGGTATGACGCTACAAGCTTGGCATGCCTGTATTTGGAGAGTTTCTCCCATTCTTCTCTGCAGATCCTCTCAAGCTCTGTCAAGGTTGTATGAGGAGTGTCGTTGCACAGCTATTTTAAGGTGTCTCCAGAGGTTCGGTCGGGTTCAATCCCGGGCTCTGGCTGGGCTACTGAAGGACATTCAGAGACTTGTCCCGAAGCCACTCCTGCGTTGTCTTGTATGTGTGCTTAAGACATTGTCCTGTTTGGAAGGTGTACCTTCACCCCAGTCTGAGGTCCTGAGCGCTCTGGAGCAGATTTTCATCAAGAATCTCTCTGTACTTTGCTCCGTTCATCTTTCCCTCGATCCTGACTAGTCTCCCGGTCCCAGCCACTGAAAAACATCCTCACAGCATGATGCTGCCACCACCGTGCTTCACCGTAAGGATGGTGCCGGACGTGATGCTTGGCATTTAGGCCAAAGAGCTCAATCTTGGTTTCATCAGACCAGAGAATCTCATTTCTCATGGTCAGAGTCCTTTAGGTGCCTTTTGGCAAACTCTAAGCAGGCCGTAATGTGCCTTTTACTGAAGAGTAGCTTCCGTCTGTACTCGCTGCCAAAGGTGCTTCATCAAAGTACTGAGTAAAGGGTCTGAATACATATGTAAATGTGATATTTCATATTTTTTATATACATTTACAGAATGTATATGTTTTTGCTTTGTCATTACGGGGTATTGTGTATAGATTGGTTAGGGGGAAAAAACAACTTAATACATTTTAGAATAAGGCTGTAACGTAACAAAATGTGGAAAAATTCAAGGGGTCTGAATACTTTCCGAATGCACTGTAACATGCAAATATGTCCCCTGAATTCAGTTTCAGTGGCATATAGTATGTTCTATGTTCTTAAACTGCAGTAATTTATGTCTGAGATGATGAGGAATGCCCAGTCATGTTCATATCATCAATAGCTTCTATCAGGTCTTCCTCACATTTTTCTTTTACATGTTTTGTGTCATTGGAAAATGCCTCCAACCCATGATACAGTTTGGAAATCAACTTTGGATGTTCGTCAGACTGCCTTAAAATAGCATCTGGCTTGTCCAGTGTTTGCTGCATAGAGAGAATAAAGGGTTGTATCTGCAGAAATTTTCCTCGCCTGTGTCAGACTGGTCTTCCCTGGCTGCCTACTGAGATCCCTGTCACCATCTGATCCTCCGAAAAATTAGGGATGACAAAGAATTACCTTGGTGTACATTTATTCATGATATTATCTAAGAATAGAATCTATGGTTCACTAATTTAAATGACCATTATTCCCAGACTGTTGCTTTAAGCTTTAAAGTTCTGTCCTGTAACTACTGTAGGTCTACCCTTAAATTTAAGATGGAACTTTGTATCATTCACTGATATTGTTAATATACTGCAAAATTCACCTGAGCTCCATAGACTGGTCTTCCCTGGCTGTCTGACCATTTTGGGGCCGATGTCACCATCTGATCCTGCTAAGACATGACGAGCATAGTGTTGTGTACTGACTGCACTAGAGGGCACAATTCCTGCGGGTCCTGACAGAGATCATTGCAGCGCGGTTGGCATTTTTCATGCTGTGGGTGGTCAGACTGACGACTTTGGGATGCAATTATTTTTATTGTCCCACAGATTATTTGGAAATGTGCCTCTTTCTGCTTTGTATACGTTAGTCTACCTATTGTATTAACAGCACATCTTTCTCCCATTATTCATGCACTCAGAATTTTCTGCTTCAACTTCAGTAGCCTACCTCTCCTAGTTGTGAGAGTTCAACGGTGCCTAGTATGTGTGGTCTCATTGATATAGAGTGGGCTGCCTACATGTGCGGAGAATCACGTGGCGGTTAAATGTAATATGAAATGAACTTAAATATGATTACTGTAGTTTACTACAGTATCTAAATACATATTGATAATGTAACGAAATGGAGGGCTCTCAACCAACGTGAGTCGAAGTGCAATCAACACATTTAATCATCATACTATGGTGAGCGAGCGTTGCGCCTTTTCATTTTCAATAAGTATTGATTACCCATTATTTGTCTCTGCCTGCAAATCGTCCTCCTAAAAGTAGGCTACATCCTATAGGGCTACGCAAAACGTAGCAAGTGTCGTTGTCATAATTCTTGCTTCTTCCAGTTCTGTAGCCATACCTGTGAGATCAGGTGCCCGTGTGGTCTCATTTAAATAGTAGGCTATAGCCTATGCATGGGATGACAAGCACAGGGCAGTTATCTTTCCAAGGAAATGTACTTCCTAAATAGGCCTATGATTAGGATATAGTTTACTACACTGCCTAGAATATTGATCATCGTTATTTCTCTGTCTGGAAATCTTCCCACTCCTAAAAGGTAGGTTATAAAAATAGCTCAAGACAAAGTGCAAGTCTCTCCAACTCTGCTCCCTTCAAACAACATCTAGCATATTGGCTGACACAGCCCAGTAATACAATATAAAGGCCATGTGAGAGTCTCTGGAAATTTCACCTATTTCCTAAGTAATTTTTGTGCATTTGATATTGCCTTGCTGGGACCATGCCTGGCAAGTGACGCCTAAAATAGCATTGCAGGACTGCAGTTGGGTTTGGGACCAGTTCTTGCGGTAGCGGGTGGGAGTTGGACAGAAAGCCAGCAGGGTGCGGGCGGGAGGGGGATGAAGAAATCAGTCCAGGGCAGACCTCTACTGTGCACCATGACAGTGACGTTAGAGCTGTTCATAACTGTCAGTGTGAAAAGTAGGGAATTAGCAAGGGAAACTCACAGATCAATAACCTTACATTGCCATACTATCTAATTAAACTCACATAGCACTGAAAAAGTGTCAGAATATCAGTCTTAAATCGTTTGGTCAATTGTTTCATTGTTTGATTCAGGTCTAGTGTGATTGAGGCAAAAAGAATGAGTGTTGGGCCAGTAACTGAAAGGTTGCTAGATCGAATCCCCGAGCTGACAAGGTAAAATTCTGTCGTTCTGCCCCTGAACAAGGCAGTTAACCCACTGTTCCAAGGCCGTCATTGTAAATAAGAATTTGTTCTTAACTGACTTGCCTAGTTCAATAAAGATATCTATGTTAGGCATCTTTTGGCCAGCTCTCTAACTACATCAACTGGTGAAAGCTAGCAAAGTTAATTTAGTTCTGAAAGGGGCAAAACAAAGACTTAAACATTTCCATACAAACAGCTGTCAAATAGCAATATCAGGTGGTTATTATTGCTATCTGACAGATAACTAGAGGCTAGTGCTGACCTGGCTGTGTTAGCTACTAGCTGGCATAGCTTATTAATTTATCTCAGTTGAGGGTGTTACATGTCAGTTACAATACTAGCTCTGTTTTGCTTTTTCTGTTATGTTAAACAGCAGTTACCTTGCCAGTTTCTGCTCTGTGGCATCTGCGTGGTCCTAAATCCAGCCAGCTGAGCACTCCAAATAGCCTACCCGACCACTCAGAGGCGACCTTATTTATCCTAAAGCACACCTTTGCCGCTTTTTGTATCACATTGCAATGATAAAACTGCGGGGGACATGACCCCGTCCCCCCCCGTCCCCCCCCGTCCCCAGTGAAAGTTGCGCCACTGAAAGAGACAAACGGGTAATAGGCTATACAGCTGGCTTCAGTTTCCGGCCAAATAGACCTACAAGGAAACTCGACATCTTGACAACGTTGGGAAGGGGTCAGTGCGCTGTGTAATGCCTTCCACAAAAAGTTTTGCAAAGAAAAATAGGCACATAAGCCAGTTGGCACAATGCCCCTTGTGGCGAAAGTACATTCATTGAATCCATTTGAAAATATATGGTCCTAAACTAGGTTTCCATTCAATTGGAACGCATTCAATTCTCAATTCTTCATTGTTGCGACTTGCTTGCTAGTTGAGATTTCTGATCACTTTAGGCTGCGTTTCATTAGATTTTTTTATGTCGATTTGATCGTGGGGCAGGCACTAGTAATGTCTGCCGTTTTTAAAATACTTTCTATAGAACAAACTTCACATCAGGATAGGCAAACAAAACTAATAATTAATGTATGTGTGTTTATATTAAACATAGAGGAGGGAGTAAAACGAAGGCAAGCAATAAACATTTCAGAACAACTACTAGTGGAATAAGACATGGGAGAGAACAAAGTTTGGCAAAGTGATTTATTTATAGACTAATATACTTGAAACAAATAGCCAAACCGAAAACTGCAGACATTTTATAGTGCCTGCCCCACGATCAAACCAACATAAAAAATATAATGAAACGCAGCCTTACATGATCAGAAATCTCAACTAGCAAGTAAGTCACCGCAATGAAGAATTGAGTGCGTGCGTGCTCACGCGAAGATTGGGGGTGGGGGGGATTCTGGCAGGGGGGAGTTTTTCAGCACAACACCGGTATAGCCTGGTGTCTAAGTCTACATTACAAGGTTATTATGGACAAAAGAGCAAGATTATTTTTATTTATTTAACTGCAGCATTGATCATCATGTCACCAGAATAAGACCCTCGATATTTATTGGAAAGGAGCATCAAGCTCATCACCTTGCACTTTCACCCCCCTGTGAAGTTCATCAATGCCTATTTCATCTGTAGCCTAGTGGGAGGACCACACGTCATCGTGTGACTCCCAAGTTTACTTCGATATGATGGTTATTATATCAATATTTGCACAAGTGTTTCCACCACCATTTCTCGCATAATTAATTTTACAGACACAAAAAGATCCCACCTTGTCTAGTTTTGTTTTGTCGACATTTGGAAAGTTTACCAACATTTGCTGTTTCCATCAGGCCTGTCGTGAATCTTTTTTTATCCGACATGTACTTAACTCGCATAAAAAGGTTGGATGGAAAACTGGTTAGAGAATAATAATTATTCTGCTAAAGGAAAATTGACCTTTGACAAAACAGAACCATACAAAGTAAAAACAAACGTTTTACATTGTGGAAATTATAACAAATTAGTGAAGGAAATTGAGAAATGTATGAAAATGCAACAACAAATTTAAATCTGAAAAGAGAGCTCCATTTAAAACCACTTAATGTATGTGTTGCCACCCTAGGATCATGCACTACTCGTAAAGCATATTTAGAACTTTTGTTATTCCAAAACATTAAATACAGTCATACTGTTTTAGAAATGAGAAAAATATTGTGATATGATTATATGATCGTATTGCCCAGCCCTACGTCCAAGTTTTGTAAGTAATCTCATAACAGTATATAAGACAACTGAGAAGAAACCAGACAGACAAAATGACAGTAATAATTAAACGATACGCCTCCACAGATGGTTTGACAAACAGAAAGCACATGTAACTCTGTTGGAAAAACTCAAGACCGTTCGATGGTAGCATTTATGAAAGGAACCACTTAACACATTCAAAAAAGCAGAGACTTCTGACAGTCTGCTCCTGTTTCATTGTAGACTTTGACTGAGGGCAATGCAAACTGTCAATCACCAGATCATGGTTTATTTAAAGATAATTGTCTAGAATAACCTTAAATGCACAATCCATTAGCTATCATTCTTCTTCTCTGACCCCCCCACTCTTCCTCCTTCCTTCATTTTACACATCCCTTCTGAAGAGAAGTGAATGCGTCATTCCACTTTAGGGTCAACTTCATCTTACGTTGGCTCACTGCAGTTGCATTATACGGCACAGTATACATGTATTAGTTCCTTAACTTGCTGGCTACTGGAAATATATCGTCTATCAATAAATATACTTTTCTCCGAAAAAATTGTCTATCCCTGAATATGCATATTGTCAATACATCCGGTAATTTCTAAATCAATAATGTTCTTCTCTGCATTGTGGGCAGAATTTGATATCTCAGAATCTATAATATGCGCTATGCTTTATACAATGGATTTCTTCATGTCAATATTTAAGTCTGAAGTGCTGGGGAGATTTCTCCATCTTATGTCGTTGAATTTGATAAGAGAAACAGCCCTACTCAACAAATGGCCAGGGATTGTGATACTGGTTAACTGTCTAAACTGAATTTCTGCTTCATTGTGATGACACTATTGGGATATATCTGATCTCTGTGTTGTTACTTTGGATCTACATGACTTTTACCTTCCCATCTCAAGAACAGTGTAAAAGCAATGCTTCTAGATAAATATCAGTGCAAGTATTATGAGTAATATGGTCATTTTTCTGCATTTCACTACTGTTTTGTGGACATAACATTTCACCCTGTGTTTTACTGTGCTGGTTGTACCCAAGTCTAGTGTTGTCTCTCTATGATAATGAGTGTCTGTGTTTCCTCTCCTCCAGACCCTCTGTCCATGAGTCCACAGAAAGCCCTGGAGACCATCGGAGCCAACCTGCAGAAGCAGTACGAGAACTGGCAGCCCCGGGTGAGTGAGTTCACGTGGCCCCCGAGTTCACCTCTCCCTCCTCTCCCACCTCAGTGACCCACCACCCACACATACCAGTCTTTATCTGTACATACTGTGTTGTGTATCACTGTCTCGCTAGTCTCTAGACAGGCTCCTATATGGCTTGGAGCTGTGTCCCACATGTGCACATAAGCAACTCACTTAAACATACCAACTCTCTCTCTCACACACACACACCATCCCACCCCCCACTACACACACCGTCCCACTGCAAACACCGTCCCACCCCCCACCTGTGCGTCCCTGTTCTCAGTGTCAGTATGGGCTCTTTGAGCAGTGTGATCTGTTCTCTCTGAAGTGGAGTTGTGTGTTTGGTGTCACTGAAGTGAAGTTGCCTTGGCTGTGTAAGCTCATAACTTAGTGCCCTTAGTGTTGATATGTTAATGCAGACACTTAATGGCGGACTGAACGTAGTTATGTAGAGCACCTCAAGATAAAAACATAATATTCAATATCGGCAAGTTAATTGGAGGTTTACTCAGTAGCAATGCAAATATCATGGTACAGCTATATAGACACTCAATCATCATGTTACTTTTTAATGGTACGTTTACAAACATATATTTTGATAAATAGAATTGAAAGTTGTCTCATTATGGTGAGTGGTGAAATAAGTATAGCCAGTTACTATTGTAATGGCTTAGCAGATAATAAGAAAAGATTCCGTATTTACCTGGCTAAAAGAGAAGGAATATAATATCTATTGTTTACAGGAAACTCCATCAATTTTAGATGACGTTTTGTAGAAAAAGGACTGGGGGGTGAAATATATTTCTCCCATGGGCAAAGAAATTCAAAAGGGGTGATGGTTTTAATTAACAGAAATTTTGATCAAAATGTGAAAATTGTCCAAACAGATCATCAAGGTAGATGGATTATTTTAAATATGTTATTGGACAGTAAACAGATATGGCTTATTAACCTATACCATCCAAATAATGATGATCCAAGCCTCTTTGAAAATATATATAAAAATGTATCAACTCTACAAGCAACACTAGACTCTATTATTATGGTGGGAGATTTTAATACGGTCTTAAATACCTCAATGGAAACCCTCAGGCACTTAAGGAAATCATGAATGTCATGGATATATTGGAATTAGTGGATATATGGAGACGTAAATACCCTGACCTAGTGAGATATACATGGCGGAGGCTTAATCAAGCTAGTCGTCTTGACTACTTTCTTATGTCATTCTCTCTGGCACCAAAGGTTTAAAATGTGTTGATAGGGGACAGAATGCGGTCGGATCATCACATAATTGACATATATATATATATATATATTTATATATATATATATATATTACTGTTGCAGAATTTCCACGTGGGCAAGGATATTGTAAATTTAATCAAAGCCTACTAGATGATAAATTGTTTAGAACTAGGACAGAAGAATTTATAACTGACTTTTTCAGACATAACATAGGTACAGCAGATCCCCTTATTGTATGGGACACTTTTAAATGTGCCTTTAGAGGCCATGCAATTCAGTACTCATCTATAAAGCAAAAGCAATTTAGATCAAGAGTNTATATATATATATATATATATATATATATATATTACTGTTGCAGAATTTCCACGTGGGCAAGGATATTGTAAATTTAATCAAAGCCTACTAGATGATAAATTGTTTAGAACTAGGACAGAAGAATTTATAACTGACTTTTTCAGACATAACATAGGTACAGCAGATCCCCTTATTGTATGGGACACTTTTAAATGTGCCTTTAGAGGCCATGCAATTCAGTACTCATCTATAAAGCAAAAGCAATTTAGATCAAGAGTCCATATTAACAAAGGAAATTGAAGGACTAACAATACAGTTAGATAGCAATAAAAACTGTACCATAGAGGCACAGAATAAGTTAGAGGAAAAACAAAGAAATGGAGGAACTGATTCAAGAAAGATCCGGTGTAATATATTATAAAAGTAAAGCGAACTGGATGGAATATGGGGAAAAATGTACCAAACACATATATACATACACATACCTATATAGACATACACATATAGACATACACATACCTATATAGACATACACATATATACATACACATACCTATATAGACATACACATACCTATATAGACATACACATATAGACATACACATATATACATACACATACCTATATAGACATACACATATATACATACACATACCTATATAGATATATACATACACATACCTATATAGACATACACATACCTATATAGACATACACATATATACATACACATACCTATATAGACATATACATATAGACATACACATATAGACATACACATACCTATATAGATATATACATATAGACATAGACATACACATATAGACATACACATATAGACATACACATACCTATATAGACATACACATACCTATATAGACATATACATATAGACACACATATAGACATACACATACCTATATAGATATATACATATAGACATACACATACACATATATACATACACATACCTATATAGACATACACATATATACATACACATACCTATATAGATATATACATACACATACCTATATAGATATATACATACACATACCTATATAGACATACACATACCTATATAGACATACACATACCTATATAGATATACACATATATACATACACATACCTATATAGACATATACATATAGACATACACATATAGACATACACATACCTATATACATATATACATATAGACATAGACATACACATATAGACATACACATATAGACATACACATATAGACATACACATATAGACATACACATATAGACATACACATA